>BMAO01018729.1:0-133454 GCA_019973975.1 Trichonephila clavata | reverse complement strand
CGTTTAACTATTGTAATTTTTTTTATCAATTCATCAAAAACTCATATTTTCCTTTCGGTACTTATCATTCTGAAAGAAGCTAATGCCAGAATCCATTCACACTTGATTGTTCGTATTTTCACACTAAAAAGGAAATACGTGTGGGTCGGTTAAAAATTATATCATAATTTAAAAAATATACACTATTTATAGTAGTAAGATATTTTTACAAAATGTTGCTTTCTTGTCTTGAATGACATGTCTTTAAATTTTCTGGTTATAAGCTAGGTTTTTCCTGTATTAAGTAAAAGGATTTGTAGCATAGCTACGAATGGGCTAGTCAGTGCCGTAAACCAGGGCCCTAAGGTTTAGGGGGCCCACGGTCCATGAACACCAAACAAGTGGAACTAGCGATAATTTCCTCCAGATTTAAGATATAAATATAAAGGTTTGCAAAAAAAACATAACTACAGTCATGGCAATTCAGTAAAAAGTAATTTCGAACATATTGGTTATTGTCCTAAATTCTCTCTGTTGTTTGTCTAGTTTTTCGGAATTTACTTATCGAAATATTTAGATTTTTTTTCATTTTTTTTCTCATTTTTCTATAAACTGTTAATTGAAAACAGACTTCAAGTTTTATGAAAAAACTTAACATACTTATTATTATATTTTCAAAACCCTACGCAAGAAGCAATCCTTTCCTAGTTACATTATTTCTATTTTTAGTAACTATCATAATAAGCTTGTTTTCTGTCTCAATATTTCGCAATCTCTTCTTCTGCACTTTTGCAGAGGTATTTTTTTAAATATTTATAATAATATTGTATTCTTTTTTTTGGTGATCATTCTTATTATTTGTATAATTCCCTATCTTTCTTGATGGATATTTTTGTAGCTGTAAGCCCTGTGGGGGAAGACTTCGATCCTCCCTAATAAAAAATAAATAACCAGGGACTCTCCAGCAAAGTTTTGTAGCCTAGCATTACGTTTATTCTTCCTTTTAATGTCTGTGAGTCGTCCAGCACATACGAATAGTATTGCATAAATTATGGATAAAAAAATCCAGTGATGTGTTTAAAAGCAAACAACACCAAGCAAGAGAAGACAAAAATTATATTTTGTGTACTAAAAAAATTCATATATATTTACTTTTTTATTTGATAAAACTCAACCAAGATAGAGCCCTCTCATATATATATTTTTTTTGCACCAAGGCCTCTGGATAACAAGCTACGCCACTGTAAGAAATTTAAAAAAAATATTACCTACTTAAATTTTGTTTTCAACTATCAAAAAATTTCAGTTGCTCCTTTCTGGAAGTAGTAAAGTTTGTTTAGAATAAAATTAATTCAATGTTGAAGGGATTTAAGCACATATATGAATTTAAATGCTATAAATTCTAGGTACTGATAATCTTTGTTTTAACAGTCATTTTTTTGTAGGATTTCATGCAGAAATTATGATAGTATGAACTTTAATTTAGAAATGTTTGGTTAAGTACATTTTAAAATACTTAAAATAGTTTAAGGTTAAGAAATGTTATCGTGATCTGTGAAAAATCATTGACTTGTATAATTAATTTAAAACTTTTAAATTTTAATGGAATTCATATAATGGTAAAATATAAACACCATGTGTTAAAACTAGACATATTGAAATAAAAAATAAAATTACACATTTCTATAATTAAACTGTAAAGATCCAAATTATATAAATTATATATATATTATATATTATATATATATTCCTATATTTATATTTATATATATATATATATAGAAATTATAACCTTAATATTAATTTACAAAAATTTAGAACTCTAATAAATTTAGTCTTAAAAGAAAACTACATTAATTTTAATGGTCCTCTGTACAAACAAACCAAAGGTTTACCTCAAGGTGGCCCTGCTAGCAATAGTTTGGCTAGTTCATATTTACACTTTTACGAAAATAATTATATTATTAATAATGATTATTACATACTTAGATACATAAATGACCTAATTATTTTTGATAAAAATAATAATTTTAACCCCAATATTAATTTTTATACGGAATATTTAAAGCTAATTAAAATTAATAGTAATCTAGTTCATACTAATTACTTGGATGTATCATTGTGTATTAAGGACTATAAATTACGTAGCAATATTTATGATAAAAGAGATGATTTTAATTTTAACATTCTTAAAGTGCCTTACTGGAATTCCAACATCTTTATCATTTTATGGAAATATTATTTTCAATTATATTTATCGTAATAGCATATTAGTTAGTGATAAATTTAATATATATTTAAATCTTAATAACTTTATTAATCATTGTATGGAACACAGATACCCTCCTAAATTTATAAAAGTTACCTAACAGTTAAATAAAAAAAGTTATTAGTTGTAAAGTTTATAGATAGGTGGCGCCTCTAGCTAAGTAAATTAACAATATTATATTTTCATAAAAATTAATTGTATATGTCTGAGTGATACTTTTATTTTCTATAAATTTTAAAATAAAATATAGAGTTTTTAAATGTGTATATATAGTATTAATGCTATTTTATCAAAAATTAATAATTGTATGCGATACTGTTATTGCCCATTGCTCGGGGAATATGAGTAACGTGGTAAGTTTTTATCTAATAGTTTAACTTTGATTTAAATATTTTAGTAATTATTAATGGCTATAATATTATAGTTTTACATTAATAGATTATGGTTTTATCTATAATGATAGTTAGAGTTCTGTAGAAATTTATTGCTTTCCCTATAGCCCAGAGTATTGGCAAATTCAGGTGAAGGTTGGCTGGCCAAAAAATATTGGTTAAACCTGCATTCCTAGTTCCTAAGGCTAGGAGTTTGCTTTAGTATTTATGTGGCTAAATCTATTCTATCATGACTATAGTTATCTTATGCATATAACTATTTTTTGTATATTTTTGTAATGTATATATATATATATATATATATATATATATTTGATTATTTATGTAATATGTTTTGGTGTTGTTTGTTAAGTATTTAATTTTTGAACATACTACACTCTTGAATCGAATTTTCAAACTTTTGAGGTTTTTTCATTCTATACAACCATTTCAAAGATCGGCGCATAATCTTTGATGTTTTATGGTTGTTTTTTTATAGCAGTTAGTTGTCTTAGCATTTTAACATTTTTATGTTATATCTTTCAGAATGCAATGGCGAATAGTTTAATTTTTTAGGTATTGAAAAAATAATTTTTTTTAGTTTTAATTTTTTAAAGGAAAAGTTTTTTTTTAAATTTAAATTTTAAAATTTTAAATTTTTTAGAATTTGGATATTTCCAGATTAGTTTACCAAGTTGCAATAGGGGGAAGGTTGGAGCCATCAAACTAGTTTAACCCCACTTATCGGTCCTAAGTCCGAGGTTGCACTTTGATATTTTATAAATTTTATCTTATACAATTTTAATTTCGTCTGAAAATGTTGAATCTTCATTGTTTTTATTCGCCATTGATATTTTGAAATGGGATGTCGTACTCCAGGATTCATATGATTTAGAAAATATTTGCTTAATTACAATTGTGTGATTTATTTTATATATATATATATAATTGAATTTTTGTTTTACAATAGATAGGACTTATGCCTACATTTTTATAAATATTTATTCTTCTAAGAAACTTAAAAGTTTTGGTAATTTAAACTAGAAGACATTTGCTTCATTTACAATAGTGCAGTAAGGTATTTATTAAAACTTTTGTTACAGGCACTTAACAATACGTTGGTGTCGATTGGACAGCGCAGCCTGTTTAGTTGGTTTTCCTTTCCATATTTTTGCAGGAATTTCGAAATATTTTCAGGATTTTTAATCATTTTCCATGGTGATTACACAGAAAACGTTATGTGATTCTAGGCTAATTAGAAGATATTTTACAACTAAATATACATAGAACATCCGCTGGTGTCGTTTCGACTCCAAGGCAATTTGTCATTATAAATAGCTGTTGTTCAGCAAAAGGTAGTTCACTAAGAAGCCATTTGTAAAAAAAAAAATCTGGATGTAATATCGTACATTTATTTGACATTGAATGCAGTGTTATTGAAGTCAAAGCAGAAATGAGTAAGTTATAGGAAAATGGTTGTGCTTCATTACATAGCACTTGCTTATTTGCTATTATGGTCGAATTAAGTATGTGTACGAAACTTGAAAATAACAGGTAAATGTTGAATTTATAAAAAATTCAAGCTCACTAAAACTCTAAAAGTGCGAATTTAAAGAGTGTAACCGAAATGCAACTAAAGTAACGTGTCTCTTTCACGATAATGGTGTGCTGAAAATGTACGGACAAGTGAAATACCTATGTATTCATTGCAAATGAGGTATGCACAAAATATTAGGCATAAATACTACAAATGATTATTTAAAAAATCCAAATTACCTCACAAAAATTACGTTTTCCTTTTTTTGTAATATCCATGCATACAGTAGAACGTCGTTTATCCGAATCAATTGGGACCGGACACCGTTCGGATACGTGATTGTTTGGATAACTGAAAACCGAATGCGATCCATGCAGTATATGAAACCGCACACTATACGAATATTAAAAATCATCCCACACGGGAAACGTGCTTGGAGAAAAAGCAAAATAGGTGCTAAATGTCACAATTTTATCTTTATTGTGGAAAATAATCACTTTTTCTCTGTACCATTCTACACCTACGTTTTTTCGCTTCAAGGTCTCTGATTCTCTTGAGCAGCAGCATTTGAGTAGGACAGCACTATGGTTGTTTTTCGTACCACTCCATAGCTGTCTCTAAAGCAGAAACGCGTCAGCATTTTAAGGACCCTTGCTACTTTCGTTGTTGTTGTTGTCCTTGTCTTCATCTGTTTCATTATCGACATGGTAGGATTCTTCTTGCACGGAAGGCACAATTTCGTTATCATTAGCATGTTTACCACATCACACACAACTGAAATTTCTGAAATTACCTTTACCCCCGTCACTTTTGGCATCACGCGAAACAACTTTTGAGAATTGAACTGTTCGAAAACGTATGCGGACTTTGGTCCGAATATTTGAAGCTCCGGATAATAAACGTTCGGATAAACGACGTTCTACTAAATTATTGTTTCGCTCAGTTTTTCAAAAATAAGTTATTTGTTTTGTTACGGTTTCTTATGATATAATGGTGCATAATATATAGTTACATGAAGAAATATTGAAAAATTATAAAACTAAATCCTACTGAACAGTAGTCCAGCAAATATTTAGTTATAATAATTATTTTATATATTCTAGACACGGTGTCGAAACGACACCGGCGGATGTTTAACTGGTAATCGTAATCCCAGACGCTCACATGTCAAAGAGGGGGATGGTTTTGAAGAAAGATATTGCATTTTCATGACATAACTACTATAGGAATCGCTGCTTTAAAAATATTTCAGAAGAATTACAATATAGTATAACTTTTTTCGCTTACTTTTCTTGATGACTTACTTGTTCAACCTAAAAAAATAACAATCTGGGCAGAAATTTGTTTCGCGAATATTGCGAGTTAAATATGTTTATAAAAATTTATTGAATATATGTATGCGGTTGACCTGACTAATTTGTAAGTATTAAATGAAGTAGTTGGCCACTACCTACATTCTCAAAAGTAGATCGAACGTAAGCAGACTAAACGAGCGTTCACTAAACAATCCATTCCTTTAACATTTGTGTGTATTACTTTCTCTCTTAATTACTCGTAGGGTTGTTATAAAAAAAATAAAAGGATTTTTTTTCTGTATTAAAGAAATTTTAAAATATTTTAAGAATGTATTTCTTAACCATGCTTATAATTATTATCATCAATCATTAATCTATAAACGTATGAGAAATTTTATACATTTAGTTTCTGATACTAAACTTTCATATTTGGTTGTAACTAGCAAATCAAGTTCATTTTAGAACTTGGTTTATTGCAGCTGTGATGATTAGTCTAACTTCTAACACTGCTAAATAATTATTTCGAATTGCATATCTCTATTGAGAATACTCTGCAAAGAAAAAATAAGTTCTAATATAATTTGAAAAATACATAATTTCAAACTATGTTTTATCTGAATTTCTTTTTAAATTAAAACAGTTTTTTTGTAGTTATATTTTGATCAAAGTAAACTATTATGTTTTCATTTCTTTGAAGTTGAATTAAACACAAGTTTTCCTTTAGAATATTCCATCAGTTATAAGAAAAGTATTTAATATATATATAAATGGAATATTAATTTAAACTTCTATTAGGAATGTTTTACAAAAATTAATAGAAAAAAATTTAATATGCATGCCACATAAAGTGAAGGATTTACTTTTTAAAATCCTTTTTTTAAAGTGATTGTTTGACAACTGCGTAGAGATTAAAATTTTGTGTATCGCCTTTAAAATAAATCCTTACTAATCTCAATGCTGGGGTGGGAAAATGTTAATTTATGTAATATATAAGTCAAATATTTTTACAGGAAATAATATTAAACATTCTTTCAAACTGCATGCAGATCACAAATAACAAAACATCAAATGCAAATGATAGTGGAAGACTGCGTTACGAATGTATTATGCGTGATTTCCTGATCGACAAAAGCTGAATCACACAGAATTGCACAGAGATGTGCGCACTTATCTGAATGCCACGTTTAGGGTGTAAGGAATTGGTCATTATGTACCAGTCTTTGGCCATCCCGATCTCCTGATTTATTAATCCTCGATTATTTTTTCTGAGGAAACTTGTTTATACGATTCCGCTGGACTCCGATATGGATCTCGATTATCCATTATCAGAATCTATTACGCGTGTGCATGAAATAACTTACATCTTTGAATGTGTACTCCAATCGCTCCACCGACGCTGTCAAGCTTGTAGGACTACTGGTGGACGTAAATTTGAGCAGTTATTGAAAACATTACACTTGTCCCCAACGCGTTCAATAAATACTTTGTCTTTCCTTTCGTCTCTTATTTTTATGCCTCACTGAGTTACTTGCGTCCATACATTTTTAAACACTAATTTTTTTATTAAAATGTCCTGTGACAAACATTAAGTTGTCTCAGGAGTGTTAATTTTGTCTCGAGGGGTGAAAATGTAAACAATTTTCAAAAAGGTATACTTCTTTTAAATTTAAATTAAATAATTAGAATCTTTTACATGTTATTTACAAAATATTATGGTTTCAAAAAAAGTGCAAAATTTTTGAAATATAATCAGAATTTTAAAAGTTATAAGCATATGCAAATAAGAAATAATTTTGTAATAAATATTAAGTACTATTTGCGTCGCGCATGCTATTTTCTAAAATATTATCTTTTGATGCATAAAACTTTATAGAATTATAAAATGTATCATACTCCTTAAGCCCTAGTAAATTAAGAATAATATATATTTTGTATTTCAAAATATTTGAAAATATTGAATTTTTTTTTAAATTTAAAAATGTAACTATTTTATTTTTTAAAAAAATATATAATTTATTATTATATTTATTTAACTTTACTAAGGTGCAATAAGGATACATTTAACTTTATAAATCAAATTATTGCTAGCAATTAAAGATAATATTTTTGAAATAGCATGCGTGCCGTAAAACTTAATTAATATTTCTTATAAAAATATTTCTTATTTTCAAACGCTTATAATTTCTAAAATTATAATTATATTTTTAAAAAAATTACACATTTATGAAGCCTTTTTCCTTTATAAATAATGTGTAAAATATTCGAATTATTTAAATTTAGTTTCAAAGAGTTATATGTATTTGAATATTGTTTATATTTTCAGTGCTCCAGAAAAAGTTAACACCCCCTGAGACCAAGTTTGTAGCATGAATTCAGGACCAGCTAGTATACGTCGCCTTTTCAAGCATGAAGTGACATATTTGCATACTATATTCATAATGTTTTCAAAACTTATATTCGACACCTCTTAATGAATGCTGTTTCGATACATTTTAACCATTGGATTATATGCAATTTTGATTGAAAATAGAATACCACTCTTTCTCTTTCTGATACAGTTTATATTTTTGTTCTAGCTGAATTATAAGTATTTTTAATATTTTTTAAAAAAGTTGTTTACATCTGTCAAGTCTCAAAACAGCTGATTGCCACGCCCCTTTCAAATCAAAACAAAAGACACATGCTACTTTTCAGCTTTGTCAAATAACTTAAATTGATTAAAAGAATTTATTTTGATCGACAACTCATTTGGAAGGAAGTGAAGTGATTAGTTGTACTGTTTGTTTAATCTCTGGTAACTCACGTGCTGCTTTTTATCTCGTAAAATATAGCTAATATTCTCCATTTTGATCAGATATAAATGCACAAAATCTGATTAATATGCCTCGTTTTAGTAATAAAACATTTCAAAAAAGGAAGTTTGGAGGAAATTGCAAAGATAGTACAATTTCTGAGGACTTCAATGAAGTAGAACAACCTCCAAGTACATATCTTAAGAATTCATCATCAAAATCAAAATTAGGTTAGTGTAATGATGAGTATGTTACATTTTTAGATTCATCTGAAAGTTTTTGTGAAATAATTGACATTCCATTGTTTTCTAGTGCCTTGAAACAACATATATTATGTGTAAAATGTAAAAAACAAGGAATCAACATCAAATTTGGTCACCAAATTCAGGGTTTGGCTACAGAGTTATTAATATGCTGTGACTTTTGTGGTCTTATTCAACCACTTCACAATACTAGCTTTACTAAAATTGAAGTTAATGAAAAAGATACAAAAATGTATCAAGTGAACACTAGATTTGCATATGCTATGAGGTTAGTTGGAAAAGTAGAAGCAGCGGCAAAAGTATTTTGTGGAGTTAAGAATTTGCCACCTCCACCAAAGCGGTTTTACGAGTCCATACATGCATTAAATCTTGCGACAGAAACAGTAGCTAAAGTGTCTATGGCATTAGCTGCTGCCGAAGCAATATCATTTAATAATGGTAACCCAAATATACCTGTGGCTATTGATGGTACCTGGCAAAAAAAGGGGGCATACTTCTCTAAATGGTGTTGTTACGGCAGTTAGTATAGACACTGGGAAAGTGCTTGATGACGAAATATTATCGAGAAAATGCTCATGCCACTTTAACGGCAATGCACATAGTGATGAGTTTTCAGCAAATTACTTCGGAAATAGTGGAGGAATGGAAGTTGAAGGTGCCCTTCGTATCTTCCATCGCTCAGAGTGAGTGAATATTAACGTCGCACTGATTAGCAACACGAGGGCTTTTGGCGACGGTCCGCGTAATTTTGAACCATGGTCAAGTGACACGGACGACACCTGAGCTGGGACCCCCTCTCCTAACTACCACATCACACCCACGGGAGGATCCATCGCTCAGAGGCGTTACACAATTTACGATATACACAATATTTGGGTGATGGGGACTCTAAAGCATACAAAGCAGTTTTAGAATCTAAACCTTACAAAAATGTCAACATTGAAAAATAAGAATGTGTTGGTCATGTTGAAAAAAGGATGGGGACACGACTCAGGGCATTAAAATCAAAATTAAAAGGTAAAAAGCTCGAGGACAAAAAATCTCTAGGAGACCGTAATAGATTGACAGATGCATAAATCAACAAATTGCAAAGATACTATGGTTTGGCTATTCAAAATAACTCGGGTAATTTGTCAGCCATGAGACAAGCTATTTGGGCTATATTTTTTCATAAAATCTCAACAGATTTGAATCTACAACATGGCTTATGCCCCATGGGACATGACTCGTGGTGTGGATATAATAGGTCCATACTAAAAGGGGATAGATACAAACATAAACACAACTTACCTATTGCAATTATGAATTGCATAAAAAAGGTATTTAGAGATCTTTCAAACCCTGAACTTCTGTCTAGATTCTTGCACGGTAAAACTCAAAATTGTAATGAAAGCTTAAATAGTGTTATCTGGTCCATAATTCCAAAAACTGTTTTTGTACAATTGGGTACTTTAAAAACTGGAGTATATGAAGCTATATCTTTGTATAATCAAGGCTTCATTATCAAATTAAAAGTTTTAGATATATTAAAAATTCATCCTGGATTTTACACTAGTCAAGCATTGCAAGAAGCAGATCATGAACGTATAAGGAAAGCGGAAAAGGCAGTTTTACAAAGAACAAAAGAAGCTAGAATTAAAAATAGACAATTAAAATGTAGACAAGATGATCTTGCAGATGATCCCAGCAATCCAAGTTATGGTTCTGGTATGTATTAGTTAATGGTAAGTTTTTACTTAAAATCACTATTTCTCAAAAGTGTAAATTTCAACACAAAAGGAACATTTTTGAATAAAACTATTTATTTAATAGCTTTGTAATTTTACACATATATTAATATTATACAAATAAATATTTTAATGAGACATTTTGTCAAAAAACTTATTAAAAAAAAATTATGGGTTAAAATGTACAAGAATTTTCAGCGTTTTGAAATTGTTGATGTGTTAGTCCACATATGATATTTTTAAAAAAAACTAATCAAAATTTCCAAAAAAGCTCTCATTAAAATAATAAAAACAGGTAATAAATACACAAAAAAAATTATTACTGTACAACTGGTCAATTTTTCAAAACTGTTCCTTACATTTAGTCATTTTCAACATTATTGATATATGAAAAATGCTGCGTGAAGTGACCCCCTTAAGACATTTAAGCTTTTTTTTTAAACATTTGCAATAAATATTTAAGCGTTTTTAAACAATCATGAAACTATTATCACGTTTTAAGGCTTTCTATTTATTTTTAAAGCAAACGCATAAATCCATATTTTTTTATTTTTATGTGTATACTTGTAGGAAAATAAACCACACGCTTCATTTTGATTTGAATAAAATTCTGTGAAAAAGAATATTTGTTAAATCACCACAGCATTCCATTTGCAATCGTCTTATTCATCAAGATATTTCGAATGAATTAAGTCGCCAAGTCACGTATTTGCAGCCAATCAATGAGCCTCTAGTGAGTTCCGGAAAGAGAAGACGATTCTAGATGTCATTCTTTTGTTAGATTTACTTCTCTTTTTATATTTCATTTAGATCGTCACAGTTAAATGAAATAAAATAGAATTTAGCAATCGTATTACATTTGCAACAATTTCAAAGGTCCTTACATCAGTATTTGGAGCGTATGAAGAATTCTAATAAATCTAAGAATAATGAAAAAAACTCTTCCAAAAATCGATAACATCTAAATATTTTGGCATAGCTTATTCTTTTCTACTCAGGTTTAAGCTTCGGAAATCCGACATTATAAAAATTGTATGGGATTTTAAGCTCTGGTTGAAATTACATAGATATTTCAAATAAGTATGTTATAAACTCTCAGCAATAACTTTAGTTAATTTAAATATTGTCTAGCAACAATTAACTTACTTTTACTAATTAAATCATGACCAGAAAAATGAGCAGTTTTCTTACTCTATAATTATTTTGATAGAGAAATAACTAAAATGCATATTTTAATTCGAATGAGATTACTTATGATAAAAATAGCCCTCTTTATAGACTTATATGAGCATTGTTCATCAGGAAATATTCTTCTGGTGAAAAGACTTTGAGTGCTTCCTGGGTCCACATATCTCGAGTACGAGCATCTAGGCTTATTCAGTAACAACTAGAAATTTCTTTAAGGTAGTTTGTTTGACCTTTTTTAAATCAAATTTGCTTATGATTTTTTAAAAAAAAAACGAAATTTCTTTCTTTACTGAAGCTGGGAATAATAGGAAAAATATCTCACCTAATGTACATTTTTTGGAAATTTCTTAAAGGGTAACATATACTGTACATGATTAAACTGAAAAAAAAATGACTTCAAGTTAGTAAAGTGCTGGAGTATTTTGCATTCTGAATGAGACTGGAAGTTTTCTTCTTTTCCAAAGGCTACGAAATGCTCTCATATATTTTTCAAAGAAATTCGTAAATTATTTAATAGTTATCTGAACATTTAAATCAGTAATGTACCATGCCGTTCGAATTATTTGGGATAAATGGTAAAAAAAACGATTTGTTGTAAAACCCTAGCTTTTAATCATTACATGCCTTAAGAAGACAGAAAAATCTCTATATGAGTACCAAGTATACTCTCCTATAGCAGAAATGACCTCTTCAGCTTGTCTTGGTATTGACTCAACTAGGGCAGCGCACATGTTCTTGACTTCGTCACTGTGGAACCACGCATATACAGCACTTTTTGTTTATTGTTCTGTTGTCGTGCAACTCATCTTACTTAAAGGATTCTTGAGAATATGTCATACATTTTCAATAGGATTTAGGGCAGGTAAATTAAGTTATTTTATTTTATTTTCACGCATAAAAGTTTGAACCAATATCGAATTGTGACAAGATGCCAAATCCTGTTGAAATGTTCCGTCAAATGTCTCCATGGATGGAACAATACTACTGCGTAATACTTCTATGTATTTGACATAATTCATCATGCCTTTAAAAAGAATTAAGCTTCTAGAGCCAGCTGATGTGAAAAATCCCCCAAAACATCTGCTTAGATCGGGTTTTTTACAGTCTGTTGGATATTATCTGACGACAGAGATTCCACTTCGTCTAACTGGACTTGATTTGTTTCCCTACTCAAATAAATGTGTTTATCACTGAAAATCTCTCCTTATTCTTCTAGTCATTAACAGTTCAGGATTGATATTTTTGTTCTATGCTAATAGTTTTTTGCATCGTTTTCTGAGTTAGAAATTTCTTTTTTCACGGTTTTGATGCCTTAAGGCTAACTTCCAGAATCCTTTACTATACAGTTGAGGTACTCACTTCAACACCATAATCCAATAAATCCCTTCGAAGGTCTGTGCTTATCTTACTTTAATTTATTTTGCTGTTTCTTATAAGAATTCATCAGTTCTTCGAGTAATTTTCCTTTTGAGCCCCTATTTTCCTTGTATTTTTGGACACCATGATCAGGAATCATGGAAAGTTCCTTAAACACTTGATTTTCCCTCACTAAATGCCGCAACTGTATTTCTTGCAGTCATAAGAGTGTTTTCCTCAAGAGCGATTATTTTAGAACCGTCTCTGAACCAGCAAAAGTACCATGTGTTTTAGTGAAACGCAAAATTATAACCAAGAGCCACAACATTGAAATGTTCAAAACTGAACTACTAATGTACTAAAACTAATCAACCGATTAAATTATAGTGAAGGTCGATCCGTCACATTACTTCTGGGCAGATATATCCGGGTTGAGGTGGTTCGGGACATAACTAGTAATCGCATACCCACTCAGACAATAAAAAAAAGTTTATTGCAATTAATTCGAACAGTTTTGTATTTAATATTTCATGTTCTTTTTAGATATTGTTTTTGCAATTTTAAGACTATATTCAATGCACTGATAGTACCTATATCAATGTTTAAAAATAAGATAATCATTATATTTAAATTACAGGAAGAACTACTAATTCTTTCCGAAACAGAGATATACATTTTTAATTTTGACTGCGTGACCTAACATGAGCTAACATGTTCTTATAGCATTTAGACAAATAAAAACCTTATTAACTAGTTTCCACATTTACTTCATCATCGTGTTATGTATGTTCAGCTTTCAATGAGTTCATTGTAGCCAAGTGGTCAGGATCACATACTAACGGTCAACGTTGTCGCTCTGAAGGCTCTAGTCCTGGTTCATTGTGAAGACTCGTCATGTATCGATACTGATGAATGCGAAATATGTTGAAGCTAAAAGCATTAATGTTGGCTTGGTGCGAAAGTCTACAAAGGGGGGGGGGAGTCAGTTGTTATCGTCCTCGTCACTTGATGAGGGTTCAAAATTATTAGGTCCGTCCCCCATAGCTCCCGGTATAGCTTTATTATATGATGTTAGTTAAAAAAGCGACAAAGAATGAATAGCATCATTGAGTGAAATTGAAAAATATAAAGCTAAAATAAATATACATTATAGTTTGAATTATAGATTGAGATAAGGAAATGTCTGCATTCTCGAATCATTTCAGTATTTGGTGCGGGCTACTAGCGGATTTTATGAATCATAGACACAATCTGATGAGACCTAAACCGTAAGGAAAAGAGTGGAATATTTGATTGAGTGTCGTTTCAGGCAATGAACTTAATTATTTGCCCAATGCAGTGAAGCGTAGCAGGGCTGAAACTGCATTTCAGTGGTTTCAAGAAATTAACGAAACCCCGAGGTCAATGTTTGAGGGTGGTTGTTTCTACGTAGTAGGATTCCAAACTTCCCGGGATGAGTCTATAACTTAAAAAAATACTGCAATTAAACTGCTGAAACGCATCCTCATTCGAAATAAGACCCTTGGAAAACAACATGCATTTACTGTGTCTTGTAAAGGTCATCGGAACATTTATGGAATCCAATTTTAGCCATGTTATTTAATTCAGCCTGCGATGCACATTTAACTTCGTATGCAGATTGATCGTCGTTTAATATTCGATGAAGGACATGTTAATAAACCCTATGCATGTTCCGATCTTTAGTCAGTATCCAGTGTTGTGTGGCTGAAAATATCCTAACTGATACTGCGGTTGTTTAAAGCCGGTTCTTAATTATTGCCCCAGAAACCGTTTCGACGTTTTCAGCTGTGCAGAAAGTCTACGGACGTCTAGAGCATTCGTCGTCTTCGACACTTTCCCTGCCTTCTCTGAAAGTCAATACGACTCAAAAGCTTGTGTTCGCGATAATGTATCACAGCCATGCCTTAACATTTCGTAAGTCTCCGAAGTAAGTTTTCCCAATCGAACAAAAAATGTAATATTCATTATATGCTCAACAAACGCCATTTATTTCAATTTTTCAATTAAATGCATTCGACTACAAAATACGACGCAATCACAAGCCACCGATCACGGAATTTGAAACAAGCTTTTTTTAGAAAAATGAAATAATTCAATAACTCAGAAATATTATCGTAGTCACTCAAATGCAAAAGTTTTCAACGTTATAAGCTTAGTCCGGAAAATTTTTATTTCTACCTTGTATGATGTCACTACCAAAATATGGGTATTCAAGAACTTGATGCCTGTTCAATTCTAAGTACCAGGCTTGGTGCCCAGAACATCGAAAGACAACTAGGAAATATTAGGAGACCTTTCTATTGAATTAGAATTTTGTAACAATATATTTTGGTTGTATCTTTTTAGAGGAAAACTGGAGACGCGAGCTATATGACCTGTAACATCGGAGAAAAATACCAAATTGAGAGCTGGATGGCATTAGTTTCGATTGATGCGAAAACTGCAGTGTCTTTGACAGAAGCTTTATGATTGATGTGAGGTGAAGGAATATAATTGGGAAAAGAAGGAAAAAAAAATTTATAAGAGTAAAATCATTGAAAGGAAAGGAAAGATAAATTAACTATAAAATGTATCTAAGAATCATAACCATATTTTGGAAAAGAAAGACATGAATGTACAATTATATATCAGTTTATTTTTCTTTCTGATTGATAGTTCATTTTAATTGTCCTTTCCTATTTTTTTTTATTTTTTATTTATTTATTTTTTTTTTGAGCCCGTATTGAATTTGAAGTACACATTTACTTTCTTCAAACTAATGTCCTGAAAGAAATTACAAGAAAATTTTTTCGCGATTTGGATAAATTTTTTTATTAAATTTAGAAATGGCATTTAAAAAAGCAGATTATATTTGAAACAAAATGTAATGACTACAGTGATTAACTTTTTAAGTTATCTTTAAAATGATTTTTTTTTTGTTCTTTTAAATTAAAAAGAAAACAAAAAATGTTCCTTTTTAAATAAACTAATGAATCGCTCCATTTTTTCAAACTCGATATAAAAGCTAATGAAATGAATAAATAAAATATACAAAAGGATTCGAAATAAAAAGATAAGAAAAAAAAAGAAATTATTTAATTCCATGAGGTTTTTTTTTTTTTTTCAAGAAAGTCAAAATTTGAAAAAAAAAATCCATTTTATATGAATGAAATCATAGTTTCATTGTAATTTGTAACAAAAATGAAATTCTCGAAAGATACATTCAAGTAAAATGTTTCAATAATTTTTATTAATTAAAAACGTGCTTGAAATGTTCAACATCTTTTGAATATTTTCTAACTTTTGAAAAGATATTTGAATTCGCAATCCAAAAAATATTTGCTCATCTTTTTTTCGCCTTCAAATTTATGTTGAATTAATTGTTTTTCTCTCTGTACTTTATAAATGTTATTTTTATGCAATCAGCTTGACCCAAAATTTTCGTAAAATAAAACCGCCCAAAAAGTACCTTTTATATTATAGCATTAAAACTAATAACATTGAAAGGTAAAATGTTTTTATATCTCAGATTAAGCCACTCTGATTTTTTTAATAGCATCCCAAGGAGTTAAATATTTAAGTTAAAATTCACATACGTACGCGAAGCATAAAAATGAAGGAAGTGGTAAATTTTGTATTGCCACTCTTCAAAGATTGTAAGCTATTTCAATAGGAAAAAATGTGAAACGCACGCTTTTAAAATTATGAAAATAGTTTATACTTCCGCTTTTTAACTATGATAGGGATTTAACTATGATTTGGATGGATTTGGCCACGGTATTTACATTCATATAAATAATTATTTTTACTTCTTTCTCTCTCAGTTAATTATATTTAATTTTGTTAGGTAAATACATTAAAGGATAACAAAGACACTCATTGAATTTATAAGTAAATAAATATATTATGTTTTATGCAACGTATGCTCATTTAGGATTTAGACTTAATGAAAAGTATAAAATACTAGATAAAACTACATAATTTTTCAAAAGAAGAAATTAAAAAGTAGAAAATCCGTATAATTATACACTTTTGGTCACACAGAAGGCAGCACCCTGAAAGAAACATGTAAACCATGTGAAACAAACATCATGCGTAAACAGCAATAAAATACGCAAATCTTTAGCATTATAGGGCAGACGCACAAAACGAGCGATCGCAGCGCAACTCGGAATCGCTATATAATATACAGAACAGATTGAAGACTTGAAGTACGGCAATTGTATATTCGTGCGCTTTTTTTCCCTTTGAGTAAGCTGTTTACCTATGACTCGTGGAAGACATCGAGCGTATTTCGACGTCGAACGTATTTTGAGAGTTTCTGAATTATACCTAGGAAGAATAGCAGTATATAGGGATTGTGGATTATATCCTTCAGGGAAATTTGTCATTGTGTTGAACGAAACCAAGCAACTGTGATGAGGATCAGTCATTGCTGGATGCAGGAGGAAGCAACTGACCGAATGGGCTGAGTGCACTCACCTTGTTGCACCACTGTCCGTGATGACCGGCGAATTGTCCTCATGACAGTGATGGATCACGCAGTCACATCTCGAACCATAGCACACCATATTCAGTCTTACACATCATTCGATGTCCACTCGTACCATTCTACACCGTTTGCAGTAGAGTGGTGTATCCGCAAGGTGCCCATTGCTTCGTTTACTCTTGACTAGAAACCACATGCGTTTGAGCCCCCCAATGTTGCGATGAACGGCGGACATGGACAAGGGAATGTATTTGCATTGTATTTAATGACGAATCCCGCTTCTGCCTGCAATATCACGATCGCTGGATTCGAGTGTGGAGACATCAAGGTGAGAGGATGTTAAACTGTTGCGTTATGCATATCCACACTGCTCCTGCACCCGCTATCATAGTTTGGGGTGGTGTTGGATTTCACTGCCACACCCCTCTAGTATGCATTGCCGTTACACTGAATAGCCAGCACTACATCTCTGAGGTGTTGAAGCAAATGATTATCCCATACATTCAGTGCTTGCCACCAGCAATATTCCAACAGAATAATGCGTGACCACACATGGTACGCAATATTCAGGAGTTCTTCTTTATCAGATTAAATTGGTTCTTTGGACTGCTTGTTCTCCCGATCTATCACAAAACGAAAACTTGCGGGGAATACTGGCACATCCTCTGGCCCGGAATATACCACCCGCTGCTAAACCAGAAGAACTTTGTCAATATTTGGAAGTCAGCCGCATGAATTGCTGTATCCTAAGGATACTTCCAGAGCCTCTTTGATTTTATTGCCGAGGAATGTGACAGCGGTTATATAGTAACTACAGATTTTGTAATCATCCACACTTCACAGGAGGCTGTAATTTTTATCGTTTGATCTTTGTACAACATGTTATCTGCTAAATAAAATTCACTGAGGTAACCCTGGTCCTTCTTGATATTGCATTTTGTGTGACCAGCAGTGTACTTTTTTTTTTTTTTTTTTTGCATTTTATTATTAAAGTTAAGTACTTATGAGCTTGTGCATACGCAAAATAAAATTTGGTGCGAACTATGATTAAGAAAACATAATAGATTATAAGAAAAGTTTTTTCCATTTAATTATACTATTAAATAAGAATATTTGCAGCACTAAAGTAATATTTTAAAAAAAATTACAGTTTTCAAGGAATTTGCCGAAATATTTTTCAATTAACTTTTTTATAATTTATTTGAAAGAATAAATGGTTATTCCTTATTAATCTGATTTTGTAATGCTTCTGTTTGGGTATGCATGGAATAGTTCGCACATATAATTGTTTTGTATAGCTTTGAAGTTCAGTATAACTACCAATGCAAAAAAAAAATTCATTAGGTCTCTCTTCAATAATAATTTATTCTCTTAAAGCAGTGCTTCTCTGAAACTGTTATTGTTTGCGAACCAATTTTCAATCATAATTTTCTTCACGCCACCCCCCATACAAACATAGTATGCAATGACGATAACACTACAATACGACTTCAATTATAACCCGCCCACATTAAGAAGTTTTAAATTTTGTATATAATTTTGTATGCGACAATCCGATGAAAAAGTCCTCTGTAATGGCCTGCTCTTAACTTAGCATTGATAACTGAGTTATCAAATACATTGTGCAGTACCAATGCCACAGGAATTTCGCAAGGAAGGGGGGGGGGTCCACATTTTCTCATATCAGCCCCAATGCGCCATCAAAGGTATTTTGATTTTTTCAACTGTCGGGAACAAAAAACAGTAATAAATAAATAAATTAATATATAATTAGGATTAATTAATAAAATAATTATTAATAAGGAATATTTAGTTAAAATTTAAGTATTATACACATAAGATTAAAATCAATTGAGAAAAAAAATCAAGGGCTATGTGTTTCTGGACTCGATTCCCTCTATCTTCTGTGCGCCACTGTGCAGTACTGATACATTTATAAGTATGTTATTCCCATGTAAATAACCTCAAAATGTATCTTGTTTTGATTCTTTTCAGTTAATCAATACTGTTTATAAATAATCTTTTGTTTTTGACTTTTCCATACGCTCATGGCCCCATGTGGAGTTACTTTGCCCACCTGAGGGGTCGATCTCCACAGTTTGAGAAAAGCTGTCTTAAAGTGATAAGTTAACAAAAAATAGACTTGTAAAAATCATTTCCACAAGCTTTATTTATTGCTAGAGTGATTGTTCTTTACTTTATTCTCACTCAAGCACGCACTCATACAAACACATGCACAAACACACACTCACACAAGCGCGCTCACACACACAATTGTGCAAGCCAGCATGCAAGTAACATCATCCTCAAATTGAAAATATATTTATCGATGCTATTTTTCTCTCTTATTCCAAGCAGATTCTCCCATTCATTTATGTAATTTAACGCATTTAAAAGAAATAGTATCCTTTGTACGATAATTTGTCTCATCGAATAATTTGTAATGCCATAAACTTTCGTGTAAGTAGAAAGAAAGAGCTGCTTGAATAAAGAATATGTCTTATCCCTTAAAAGTAGAAAAATAAATCTAAAGTGAAGCCATAAACAAGTTACTTCTTACTGAATCCACAGTTTGCGCTTTTACATTTTGTTAAGAATAGATACAATTTCAATTATGTGCTTATGCTTCTTCACTAAATTTAACGAGATTTTGCAAGAGTCATAGGTCATAGTTTTTCGTAATATTATTCTAACCTAAATATTTTATCCAGAATATTCTTGTTTGCATTAAAGAAACGAATTATTTGTTTAAAAAACCTTTCAGCATATTTTTTCCTAATGCTAAAATTGTAATATAAAAAATAACAATAATAATTATTTCGTATGGGTTTATTTTAATGTATTTATGTTAATATAAAAATAAAACAAATTTATAAAAAATAAAAATAAAACGTATGCGCTTTTCACTTGGAAAACATGGACATTTTTTTATTCTCATATCGTGATATTTTTACTGTACTGCTCAAAAAATTAGGTGATCATATAGTCTTAACGAAAATACGTAAATATTTCTTTTGAAAACTATCATAAAATAAAACATCCATGGTCTAAGGGAGAAAACAGAAGAAGAAAACATCATATAGAAACAGGAAATATGATATAAGTGCAGAAACCTCGATTTCGGAAAAACTCTTGTTTTGCGTTGCTTCAGTGGGAAAATTCAAAACTTTGACTGTTATTTTGAGAAAAAGTAACTGGAAAATTTCACGACAATGAGGTCTACTGAAATCCATGGCTTGAAGTATTATCGGGGGATTGGAATCTGGGCAGGCACAAAGAAATATAGCGGATACTGTGTGAATGACAAGAAGTATCATTGCAAGACTGTAGAATCGATTCTAAACGGCAGGACATGTTCAACACACACCAGAAGGTCTATTCCGTGTTACCACAATAAATAGACCGATATAGCTGGTTGAGACAGAGTAAGATAGATTACACATATTCCAAGACAGTGTTTCTTGGTAAGGAGATGAAAGCTTTCAAGCCAAACAACCCAAAATAGGCTTCATGTGGGTGATCTGTACACCCGTAGAGCTAATGGTGTGTATTCCGTTGATGGCAAAACACCATGCGGCCCGAAGAAAGTTGACATCTCAACATTGTGATTGGATTCAAAATAATTAAAGGCAAGTGCTTTTGATGGACGAGTCAAGATTCAGTGTAGAGTGTGACGCCCGATTTGGTATGGCAAGAAAAGGGAATTCAAAGAACATATATTCGTTCTGAAAATATCGCATTTCAGACGAGATGGTTTGAGGGTATGTGGACTGGAATCAACATAAAAGGAAGTACTGAGCTGCATATAATTCAAATCGGCTATTTAAAGACTTAAAGGTATGCATACGAGATCCTAACTTACGCTGCAGCCATTTATATCTTTCTTGAAATGCAAGATAATGCCAGAACTTCTACATCTCGTCTTGTAAACAACTTTTTTGAAGCTGAAACAGTACTGCATTTGGAGTAGCCAGTGGGTCTTTTGATCTTAATCCCATTAAGCATGCTTGGGACACACTCGGACGATTCGTCTCTACAAGATCAGGTCATCATGTTACAGTCCAAGATATGGAGATCGTACTTAGTCAATACTGATACAGTATTCCTCAAAGTATCATCAATAACCTTATTGTATCTATGCAAAACATGCTTGAGACAGTCTTACCGGTTCGGGGAAACTCCACATTATTTTAAATATCCTGTATCATACCAAACAATCAGTTGTTTTGGTCATTTATATTTGCCCAAATTATTATATTGGAGCAGAATCCCATGGTCTTTATACCATTTTCAAAGAAATTAAGTTCCCATGCAAATATGCTTTCTTATTTTGTATCAGTATTGCGCTTTTTGTACCTGTATTCTCCCCTTTATACCCATAAATGGCCATCTAAAAACAGTTGCTCCCCTAGTTTTGTGAACATTATATGAATATTTTTTGTGAGTGATATTAAAATTATGCAGTTTTGTGAAGTTCACTAAGGCAACATTTTAATATTCTAATTCAAATAGTGACAACTTCTTTCCTTAAACTGAGTCTATGGAATATTTTTTAGGGAAACACAATGACATGTCCAAAGAATAAAGGGTGAAAAACAATGGGGCCCACCTTTGGTCCTGATAGTAGCTGTTATATTGTCGAGAATAAGAAGTTGAAAAAAATAAATCTTAAGGGATAAAAATGGTTAATAATTATTAAAATTATTTTTTCTCTCTTAGATACGTTGCCACTTGTATTTTTAAAATATCGTTTTAAAAACAAGATAATTTTAATAAATCATAAACATGTTTTTTTTATAAATATGTACTGCTTATATTATAACAATCCATAATACTTTAAGCAATTCTATCCTTCAGAATCGGAAAATGCATGTCATTATCATTTTAATATATCTTCTAAGAAATAGACATTTTCGGAATTGGTTTGTAATTATAACCTCTGAAATTGGTTTACTCGAGCATACATACTTTTATGCAACAATTTCTAATAACAACACAACTGCAAAATTAAATATAATTTCCATTGTTAGGTTTATTTTTTTTAATTTTAGAACGATGGGAGAAGCAATTAGAATTCTTAGAATTTAAATATTTTTCACCAAAGAAACAAAAACACTGTTTAAATTAACCCTGGATTCAATTTGAATTAGCAATGAAATGTCTATATAGACAGCTCATAAGCGATTCAATTTTCAACCAAACTTACAGCTTCGGCATTTATTATCAACAACACAACTGGATAAAACTCTTGACTGAATCAATACCGTTGATTCAACCAAATAACATTCTCCAGAAGGAAAGGCATTCACAGTAAAACACTCCTTAAGCAAATCCAGAATCAATAGCGAAGGCTGATCTCATTTTAGACGTCACATTCTGTTTGGTAAGATGCTAGGGGAAGGAAAATTCTTATGGATAAAATCTTATTTCCTGCTTTCTTGTTTATGTGTCTGAGGGAGACATTGGTTTGCTTGTCACATCCGATAATCGATTCATATCTTGTGTAGTAATCGATTTGATGGAAATGAACTTGGAATCGAAAAGCAATAAATGTCACGTTCCTTACGAAGGAAAAGCCAGATACAATGGACCGATAAAAACGCGACGTATTTTTAAAAGATTTAGAATAATGTTAGATAAATTGAATACTTCAATTCGTTATGAATTTCTTTTGAATATTTTAAATGTAGTGTTAAAATATTGAAGACTAAAATTAATTAATTTATTTATTAATGCCGTTCTTTGTAACAATAGGAAAATTATTGGCAATAGATTTCATAATGTTGAGCCTCAGGCAAATAGTGCGACGACACCGGATCTGACATGTCCCTTTTTAAACCTCCACTCAATGCCAATATGGGGATTCTTAGCCTTGACAGATTTAAAGTGCAACCAGTCGTATGAGAAAAGATTTTAGTGGCATATGGACTGAATCACATGGCTTAAGTATATATAATATATAATATATATATAACATTAATTAAGCCTGCAATCCTGGTTCCTAAGGCCAGGAGTTTGCTCTAGTATTTATGTGGCTAAAACTACTCTATCATGACTATAGTTACCTTAGATATATAACAATTTTTTGTATATTTTTGTAATATATATATATACATAAACTACAGCTCTTAAATTATTCTTTAAAAATGTATTAAAGAGCTTGCTAAGAACATGTTTTCTGAAGTAAGTAAATTAATAAAGCTACTTAATATATTTAACTCATTCTTACCAATAAATGAATTATTATTTAAAACGTTTTGACCACCGCTACAAAATGTATACTGGTGTTAAAATCTAACAAAGATTTGAACGTTTTGTCAATTTTTATGAGAAGAATTCAATTAAATGTAAAAATATTTCTTTGAAACACAGATACAAATCGTGTTCGACGAATAAAAAACGAAAGCTTTCACATGTGTGGGGCAGAGTTATTCGATTAACAGGATTTCTAAGTGTTTGTGCTAAAATCCACATTTTGTTCGCTAGCTCACCTTGCCAAATTTTCAGTTTTTTTCTTTTTTCAGTAATATTTTTAACTTAAACTGAAAAACATTTAAAGTGAGCAACCAACAACAGTTACATGATGGAATGAAATAGCTAATTGAGAGCCGGCTAGAAGCAGGACAATCTTAAATCCAGATTTATAGAGAATTCAATATAACTCCCAGCGTCGAATTCAACGTATGGAACCAGTTACAAAATACTGGAACAGTCGAGAGAAAGGCTGAGATAGATCGTCCAAGAGGCACGAAGGTCAGTGAAGATCACCATTCGTTCATTATAGCGAGTCATAACTGCATATTCTCAGCTGTCTTCTGAGTGATACGTGGTCAAATGACCCGTTTTCCAAGGGTGGCTGTTTCCAGAAGACTTCATGAGAGAGGGCTGTTTGCAAGAAGACCAGATGTTTGCGTCCCGCTCAGTTTTACAAATTGCAGAGTACGTTTAAAATGGTACAGATATAATACAGATTGGCACATAGAACAGTGGGTGACTGTTAACATGTCTTATGTGTCCCAGTTCAGCTTAACGAGTGATTCTCGTTGTACTTTCATATGGAGAGAACCAAGGACTCACTACCTGGCCCTTAAAGTTTGAGAAATCTACCATTAGAGGGAGCGGAAACTGAATGGTTTGGAAGGTATCACGTTTAATGGTTGCTCATGCCTCTATCCTTAAAAGAGGCACTGTGTCATCTGTCAGGTATAGGGAAAAGGTCTTTGAGTTCTATATTCAAATTTCCATGGGTGCAGTTTGCCTTCATTTTATTATTAAAAATGAAAAAGCAAGATCTTACTGAACTCATCTAGTCGAATTACTAGAAAGTGTGAGAATATTTGCTTTATAAATTGTCCAGATATCTAGACATCATCTTTATAGAGTATGTCTGGGAATCTCTGGAGGAAGAATTTGCTATTCGTAACCCCTCCGATAAACATCCAAGGCCTGAAAGCAGTTGAAAAAAGAGTGGGATTAATTGCTAAAGGAATAAAAATAAATTATATTATTCCCTGTATTAAATCATACTGCGATGCCTGTATATGTATAAGAAGGGACTATACCCAGTAATAAAACAGTTTATTTTTTTGGTTCTAATATATTTTTTTAAATCTCCTGTTTCATATCTTCCGACTCAAATGAATGTTATGCACGATCATGTGCTCGTGTATTATAACTGTAGAAGGATTTTTTTTAACATTATATCAACCTATATATTAGAGATACAATTTAGTTTTGAGGGGTTTTATGTAAATTTGAAACTTTATTCTGAGAAATCACTACAACGTATTTTATTGAATGTATTGTTTATCATTAACTACATTTTCCTCCCTCTTTCTGGTAGCATACGGATACCGCGTCAAAATAATTCCTCGTCTTTTGAATCAATCCCAAAGTCGAAACAATTTTCGGCTTATTCGTAGGAATAATACTGCTGCTTGTCATGTCATGAGTTATAGAACTTAACAAATGGTTGTCAGAAGGAGCAATGTCTGGTGAATACGGTGGTTGGGGTAGAACACACATTGAAGGGTTTCCAAAGTTTCCTTGATGACTTTCGCAACATGTGCCAAGTGTTGTCGGGCAGAAAGATCACTTTGTTAGGCTCTTTTGGCATATTGTGGGAGTTTGAGCTCTTATTCTTGGTTTAATTGCTTTAATTGTTGAACATGTTCCCCAGTGATGGTGTCGTTAGTCTGAAGTAGCTCATAATATATCACTCTAAGCATATTCCACCAGATGTACAATAGTAGCTTGTAATGCCGGTCGGTTCCTGCTACCCTTTGAAACTCCTTGTCTACCCGCAGACCCGGCTAGGTATGTGTGAGAAACTTAATACACAACAGACATGATTCACACGAATTATTCTATTGTTATCAAAACATCAAGCAGACACAAAAACAATCTAATTAAGATAACAGATCAGATAGTAGAGTGCTTAGGTGAGACTCAATAGCCTGGGATAATAATACGGACCCTCAACTGATTCCACGATAACTTAAACACGCTCAATATAAACTACGTCGCACACTTATGAGCTATGTATCTTCTATTTAGATAGGATCACGATACCTGTATTTTTATGAAGTGGAGTACTACACTTGAACATTGAAGACGATCCGTATCTGGATTTAATCACCGTCAATTGATCCACTCTCAGTAAACTTCCATTTTTAAACTCCCAAATGCACTTAATAATTCCACGATCCTTCACTCTTCAACTAACCAACTAACTCGCGAGCTCTTTGCCAACTCGCGAATACAGAATTTATACAATATACTTAATTTGCATAATCACGCTTCCTTCACTCGGCGAAAGTTGGTTGAAATAAATATTTTTCTAAAAGAGTCCTGAAGGGATTAGTAGAGCCGCGTATAGATTCGTCACAAGCTTCTTGCCATGACTATTAAATTTGGCTGTTGAAATTGATGCATGACTGGTCTTACCCGGTTTGTCGTAGTGGATCCATTTTTCGTCTCGGTCACGATTAGATGAAAAACCCTATTCCGATTTTGTCTTTGGAGCAGTTGTTTGCACGTGAAAAAAAGGACGTACGACGTCTGATGGATGAGTTGATGCGGAACTCAATTAAGTTGTTTTTGAACCATACCCATGGTCGTAAGACTGTTTGGAATCACTTCTAGAGTCACTCCTTAAGTTTCAGTGATCTCCTCTTGTGTTAATATCATGAATCTTGGTCCAATATCGACTCTAACTCAGCATCTTCAAACGTTACTGGCTTCCATTCGCGTTCTTTGCCACTCGTGCCAAATTGACAACTTTTAAGTCGCCGGAGGAGAAACCAATACTCAGAAGTTTTTTATTAGGAGAGCATATTCTCCATGTTCCTCCCACAGTAATCGATGTCCATCACAAAGCTGCACTTTTCTTCTATTTAAAACAAAAAAAAAAATCAGCACTTCCCACAAATTGTGTTTGTTGGAACAAATGTTGACATACTTAGAGCACAAAAAAACTGTTGTTTACACTACAGAAAAAAGACACATACTGTTTTTAAACGGAACTATATAATGGGACTATCACTCGAAAATATTTGCAATACAGTCCGATGCGATTTAACTCTATTTAAGCTATATTTCACAAAACTCTGAAAGTTTATTAGTGTACCCGATACATACCACATTTTATCAAGATCTGCTCAGTAGTTATAGAGGTAATCGACCAAACTGAAAATTCTCTTAATTTTGAACATCATTATATTACTATAAAGTTATTCAGATTTTATTAAAACGAAGTTCAGTAATATGAGTATGTTTTTTTTTTAATTCTATGTCAATAAATTTAATTAAGTACAATATTTGGAAATGTAAGGATATTTGTACATGGAATATTATTTTAAAATATTTAGTAGCTTGGTATGCCATGCAATACCAAGAAATAGAAACAAAATAAAAAAGCAATTTTTGGGTTCAAAGAAGAAAAAAAGTTAATTTTTCTCTAACAATTAATTTTAACTAATTTAAATTACTCCTCTAGTGTTTTTGGAAATATTTCTTAAAACTTCCTTTTAATAGAAAAATAATTTTTTAAAAATTATTTTCCGTTTTAAAACAAATTTTTACTCTTTAACCTAGCACATTTTACCAAAAATCTTTACATTGTAATGTGTGTAAAGTATTGTGAAGGATTTATAGAACGAGTAAAAACACAATGTGCTTCGTTATTCTGAAGAAGAACGCTTTAACTTTCAAAAGCTTTGAAATTATAAAACTTTCAGGAAAAAGAAACAAAATAGAAGAGAAAACAAACAAAAAAAAAGAACAACAAATAGCTTTTCCTTACTCTCTTCTTTCGCATTTTATGGGGTATTTGTTTATTTTATTTTATTTTCGTTATTTGAATGAGCGAAAAAGCAAGTCTCGTATAGCAGTGTCACCTGATTCTTGCTATCCTGGAAAATATATTTGAGCAAAAAGGAAGAGTTTTTTTTTTTGATCATTTTATTTGGGAACTGAGTGATGTAACACGAAAAAGGAAGAACTACTTACAATGGATAGAATCAAAGTATCCAATTCAACTGAGAAATAATGTAAAATTAGAATTGTGAATAGAAGATTTACATCAAGTCTTTTTCGAAAACACACATGAAATTGTGCATTATTTAAAATAATTTAAAACACACAATCAGAAATAATTTTATTAAATAATTTTTACATATATTTCACAATTTATAATTTATTTTAATCACATTTTCATACACTGTTAATTATTTTTAATTTCAATATTGATATAATTTAGGATAAAAGTGCAACAATTCATTACTTTATTCATAAAATTATCGTTGATGCTATCTAGGAAAGAACTTAAAACATTAATCAGCATCAGTTTATCCATTAAAAATTTTTTCGATACATTGACATCCATTATATATAGAGAGAGAATTATGTAACATTACCTTTATATAATTATTTTTATGCATAAGATAAAAAAAATCAATCTGTAGTATTAATAAGTACGGGACACAGGAAATATAAATAATCGTATATATTATTTATATTAGCATTTCGGTGAGAAAACAAGTTCTGTATGTTTTTTTTTGCTTTCTACTTAATATTTAATGAAAAATATAGTGCCCTTTGTTAATTACAATGTCTGTTATCGTTATGTTCGCTTATCTAACCTTCTGAGAAAAAAGTCTTCTTTTTTGGTGACAAAGTATTTTTCCACTGCCATTTGAACACCTTCAAAAATTATATAATTACTTCCTTCATAAAAGTTTTGCAACTACCTTGAACAGATGACAGTCAGATGGCGCCATATGGTGAGTATATATTGGCTGAGGTAAAGTTTTTTTTTTAATGAAACGGATTACAATTATTTAAATGTACATTATAAACTACAATTATCATTGAAATTTCGATGTTGGTCGTATTCATTCATCAAAAGCTCGTGAAAAGTTTTAATAATGTTCAATGTTTGAGCACAACTTTCTTCGTGATAATCTACGGAGTATCACTGTCTTCTGAACATCATAGTAGATCTCTGAGTTTTTAGCGTAGAATGAGCTTAGCCCCAACTCTCGAATAATCAAGCGAACCAATATTACTTGTTGCATGGTTACTGCGATTTCTGGAAGATCGTATTATAATTTCAAGTATTGATCCCACTATATCTCGTCTGAAAACGAAAACACTTGTTGTTCAAAGAGATACGTTGTGCTGTCTAGTTTGAAGTCTCTTGGGTAACGATTTCTTTTAGATCTGACCTTAGCATCAACATGTGTGTAATGATATTGTTATATGGCTTTCCTAAAACCAGCAGTATCTTATTTGATTCATTTGTTGAGGTGTAAAAATAACCGAATCAAGAATAATAACCGAACGTTAATCAAGAATAATTCGCCAGGTACATCAGCTGAAGAATAAGTAATCTTTTAAAATAAATACTCATCATGACATTTCTGAATAATTATGCTGTACATAATTTAAAAGACATGCCAAATAAAAGGCGTGGCAACAAAAAAATGAAACTGGTTTAATAAATCATTGTATGTTCAGAATCAGTTCTCCGTGACATTATCATTTTTAAAGAAGTTCTCATAAGCATTCAGATACTTCTACATTTAGTTCTGTCATTGATGGTAACAGTTCGGGAACGAGGGTTTTCGAAGACACTTAGGAAGATTCTCCGTTTTTGCTTAAACCTCTTTAATTGAACTAAAATGGGTTCCCTTTAAGCAAGATTTAAAAATAGGAAACTAAAAAAAAATGCAGGGTGCCAAATCAAGTACTAATTTAGAAGGTTACCTCACCACAGTAATGTTTTTGCAGGTCAGAAACTACTTAACACATAAAGACGTATGTGCAGGCGCATTGTCTTGTGCAACAGCCAATCATCACTCTCCTATTCTGGTAATGTTTTCTGAAATTTTTCATGAAGTCTTTTCAGTACTTTAATATAGCTGCGTTCATTAACAGTCTGACCACTGACGTGAATAGTAACTCACTCATATCACGAATTTCGGCAATGTTTTGGTGTGTAATCGCTTACCTTAAGCACACAGCAGGTCCATCCTCTTCCACACTGTCATTTTCCCTTCTGGAAACCACTTATATCATTCAAACACATGTGGCTGAGGCAAAGTTCCATCTCCACAGTCCTGGGTTGGTATTTGAAATGTTCTCGAGGCTTATTTCTTAAGTTTCACAAGAAGTTTGATGTTGTTTCAACATTTTCCCGGCTGAATACAGTTGCACGTGATAACTCAATGAAGCAGTATTCCCAACTAGCGTGATCGGTTAAGGCGAAATTGAACTCATGGATAGAGAAGAGGTGTAGGGTGACGTCATCAAATTAGTTGTTGCAAACTCCCTTCTAATTTCAAGTTACACACTTAGTCTCCTATTTTAGGTCACAGTTTATATTTTGCTATGTGATGAAAGAGTTAAAGTTAAAAGGACGAAAAACCACTGCTTTTATATGCTAATAATTTGTTGTTTTAATATGTTAAATCTTACTAATACAATAAAAGAAAAATATACTTAAAGAATCATTAAAATAAGCATTTCTTACCTATTTTTTTTATTACAACAAATATATTTTATTTTTTTAAAAAAACAAATATGCAACAGAAAATAATTTTTGAGCAGAAATACACAGAATTTCTTCCCTCACTATCAAACATGTCAAGCCTTGAAATCTTTTTTATTAACATTATCAAAATCTTTAAGACGTCGATGTATTTATCCAGTTAAGAAATTATCCTCAATTATGAAATGCGATATATTCTAACTAGATACAGGAGACTAGTTTAGCAGATAATACCGCTTCATACTCTGAGATGAAAACATTTTTTTCGGCGATAAGCGGCTTTACGCTTGGCAGTAATCAGGTTGGTAGAGATAACGTCCTCGCTTAATCTTCATTAAAAACAGTTCAGGTCTTATGACACGTTACTTGAGCATCAAGAAATTACATTTTAAAGACGCAAAAGAGTAACACCGGCCTTCATTTAGAGCCGTGTGTCTGATTACGAAATTATTATCTAGACTTGCTGGAAATCCAGTCTGAACTCAAAACGGGTAAGAAAAATAAGTCTGCAGAAAATTTGGCGAATTTTCCAGTTAATTTAAAAGCATATTTTTAGCAGCCCTGGTAGAATCACTACTTTTACTTCTCATTCTATTTAGTAACTTTCTGACGCTAGAACATTAAATCATCATTACAATTCTTATCTCGTTCACACAATTAATTTTATTTTAGGCTTTTTAAAATAGATATAATTTTGAAATGAAGTTATATAAGCGTATATACAAAACTTCACGTACTTGATTTGAAATTAATGTTTAAAATTGAACTTATAGCTAACAAATGATAACAAAGCGTACAAGTAATTGATAAAAAACACTACTAACATTATTGGCAACAATAAGAAATTTTTAAAGATAATTGTAAAAACTGATTCCCCCAAATACACATATTTTACCTATAATTGGCTTTATCGTTCAATAATACTGAATCATTGCAAAGAATATAAATGTTTTCAAAGATGATTGGAAGAGTAGATATAGACATATTGTTTAATTGAATCAACACTCAACATCTTAAAACGCTTAGTTTCTAAGGTTCAGCATATGAAAAATAAGCAGTGTTTTCTGCTTCGTGAAATGCTTCACCATTGACCAAAGATTTCTTGTACTAATAATAGCCAAGGTCTAAAATTAAGTGGTAATCTCTGGAGTAAAGCAGCTAACGAACTTGAAGGAATCGTCCTTTCTAAAGTCAATTGATGATGGTTGACCCTGTCAAATGCGGCTCAAATTTTGTACTGAAACAGAAAATTCTCCTACCTATTCACAAGCTCTGATGGGTTGCTAAAAAATTATGTTTTGTAGTAAGACAAGTTTTGGAGGATAGTTCATTAGTTGGATCTCCACCAACTGCTTTACATATATTCTTGCGGTAATCACTGTGACATTCTAAATTTGAACTTGTGAAATTAAATCAGTTATAATTGATTGAATTCTATGATGATTTTGTTAGTATCTGATGCTTAATACTTAATGAATGATAGAAGTGTATCTGTTACATCTTTCTTGTGAGAAAATCACGTGAGATAAAAATGCTTCACAACTTCATAAATGTTTACTATTTTCTACAATTTGAGGAAATTTGTTCTTTTTTCTTGAAATTTTGATATAAAGTTTAATAAAATCATTTCAACAATGCATAGAACCAAAGATAATAGTTCTGAAAAATTAAAAGTCATGAGCTTTTCATTGATTGATTGCATTTTTTTATTTGTTGTTTTGAAGCAAAATTATTAGAAGGAAAGGGATGTACCATATTAAATATATTGCCACAAGCCTTCAAATATTTTTGGGTACTATATAGAGAGTTTCCATAAATCCAACACTAATGCATACAAAAAAAAACATTATTGTTTGTGATATTCTAAATTTAGATCCAATTAAATAATAACCAATTTCTACAACACTTTTTTTTTTACTTTATCATATGTATATATCATTTATTTTATGTAAAAAAAGAGTAATCACACACACACACACACATTGTACTCTTTGAAGTTCAACACCCAAAATGAAATAGTATATAAACAACTATTCCATTCATACAAAAAATATCAATGAATTTCCAAAAAATATGAGAGCAAATGGAACAATAAATAAACTTCTGTTCCAATTTTTATAAAACACTTGATGTAGTTAGATATTACAGTAAGTGAACACCCATGATCATTCAATCGATTATCAAATGAATCCATTAGCACCATATCTTACAGTGTAACATTCGCCATTTAGAGATTATCTTTATTTTACCATTAATGTGTTGAGAAAATCAGTCAGAAATGTTTGGTTTAAAAAAAACCGGCGAAATCTATATTAGCGAAAAAGTGTAATATCGTTCTTTGTTTTCTGAAATGAGAATATAATATTGACAAAAAAAATACTTTGTACACAATTTTCTACGCTATTGCATAATTTAACCGTTTGTTCACACGTAATTTTTTCTTATATGAAAAAAATATGATATATTTTTAACTGCTTATGTTAAAATAAATACTGTATTTGTAAATTTGTCATTTATTAATATAATATTTGGAAATTAATAGATTTTTTAAAATTTTATCTTGGTCATATTTGATGTTTTTTTATAATGATACTGTTAAAGGCAACTTTCATTCCATTTACTACTTATACACATTGTATAACTTCTACAATGGGAATATCTAAAAGTAAAAATAAGTATTAAGAAAAGTCAGTAGGCTAAAAATCATCAGAATATAGAATTTGAGATTTTGATATTTCTAAAATCTCCAATGCATGACCTTTCAAGTGAAAAACATACGAGTATTTGCTATTTTAAATGAATTAGAAGTTTTTATTTTTCAAAATGACTTTTGAAAAATAATCAGCTGATGTGTCACGTCTACTTTAACACAAAAAAGAATAAACACCGTTCTTTTAAACCTGGATAGAACATTCAAAGCCTCAAATGATTTTATTTATTTATACGCAATTAACAGTAGAGCATCTTCGAGTATACATGTTAAATATATTTATCTGTTTTTGGAGCGAAGTTATCTTACATTTCCTAAAATTTAATGAAATATTTGCTGATCGAGCAATAATAATTCAAAGAAATCATGAACAAAAGAAATGAAAATTCACAATTTAAATGTGAGTTTTCTTCTTTGAAGAAAAAATATATGCATTAAAGCATTTTCATATCATGTTTATGATGTGGTTTGTTCTTTTAGTGCTGGTAAGACTTGAAAATTAAAAATATATCAAAATTGGGAAGTAAGTAGAACCTGGTGAATAAACTGTAAATGTCATGAAATGTCTTGATTTGGAGAATCCAGTGAAAAATACTACACGCATTTTCTGCACAATCCAAAAAAAAAAATTAAACAATTAAAAACAAAGGACTGATCCAATATTTTAAAAAATAGGGCAGGTGTTTTGATGAGGTAAAATTGAACACAAAAATTACAGTTCCCTACAAATTATATTTTTAAAATTGTATAAAAAGTGATATTTCTAAATGTACTATATGAATATATTGAAAGTTTACATTATATATTACTAATATACACTAGTGTTTACTGAAAGGAAATTGAAATTTTTGAGTTATTATAAAAACATTTAGCTAAAGGGAACATGTCGTGACAAAATATGACAATTTCGAATAAACTCATAAAGATTCTCAGTAAAAGTTTGTTTTGAAAAGACTATTAATTATAATGATATATTTGAAGAATCTCAAATTTTAAGATGAAGGATCAGGTGTGAGTAAAAACACACAAAATGAGTTCGACAAGCAAAGAGTTGGTTAGGATATTCCAGCCCAAGTTTTACGGTCCCTATGAGGTTATGTGGGTTGAGAAAAATAGCTTGGTTATATGGAAAGAGGATAGGCCTCTGACTGTGAATATCGACATAGTACGAATTTATCACCAGAGAGACAGGGATGAGGGTGATGTGGAGACCGACAGGTCTAGTGACGTGGAGTCTCAAGAAGCACAGGGAGAATCTGATGTGATATAAGGTTAGGCCAGGGATGAAAACATTAAAAGGGAACAATCGCAGGGTAAAAGGAAATGAAGTTCAGGACCCTCTTTTACATTTCAGAATGAATTGCAGCACCTTGAATTGGCAAACAAGGGAGAAGTGACGCCCACAGTAATAGACGAATTTTTTTTAACGATCGTCATCGTCTTCGCTGCAGGATTGCATAAATATGAAGAGACGACCACAAGAGACACCAAACTGAAAAAGGAGGACAGCACCACATTCATTGCAATCTGGACTACAGACAAAGAGGAGACCCTGGGGAGGTTGCAGCAAGGAGAGTTTGAAATCTGGAAGTGAATCATTGACAGCCGAATGCAGGAAGATCCAAGAAGATGAGGCAATAAAGACAAATCCCTATCCACTTAAGAGATGAGCAGAATCAATGAACAGGCAAGGAGAAGAGGTTACAACAACAAGCCAGGAGAAACGATCAAGACCCTACATTTTGCGCAGACGAGCAGATTACAGGAAACCTTCAACCAATCACCTTTGGATAATTTTATTTCTTTTTAACTGTATGTTCTTTAGAAAACTTTCTCCTGAAGAAGAACACTTAATTTATTCAAATGAGTTGTTATATTTAAACGTAGACATTTAAGGTGACTGCCTACGTTAAAAATGTGGTTTTTCGACCAAATAAGGCAATTTTTTTTTATTTCAAAATATTATAGTTTGAACATTTTTCTTTTCAAAACAGTTTTTCTTTTTCCTTAACACGAAATAGAAATTGCGTTAGAGTGATTTTAAAAAACATCACTCTCTGCAAAAGGGAACCGGAATTAGCATTTCGAAACCGGAAGTTGCAGAAAATTGCAATTTTTAACTCAAATTCTACAGTTTCTCTCATTTTTTTAATTTATAAAATGCATTTCAGTAATTTTTCTAGCGTTTAAGCCATTACTTTATTATTAGTGTAGTTATTTCTTGCTAAAAATTGGCAACAGATAGTATGTTTACATTCTAGCTTGTGTTTTTCTTAAGCTATGTGTTTGGTCTCTTTTTCTTACAAAAATTGATATTTTACTTTAAAAATTTGCTTAAAAGTTTTTTAAAACATTCTAAATATGGGCCATAATTATAAATCTCGCCCAAAAAAGCGAAAGTTTTCCGGAAATCAATATAGAAACAAACGTTCAAGTATGGATGCTCAAGATACACCTACTGGAAGTAATATGGAACGGAAAACTGCAAGTGCATCAAAGCTTGAAGTTGTAAATGATAATTTCTCAGAAAAAAGTTCTGGGAATTGTAATGAAATATTCGGACATCGAATATTTGATATCACCACATTGCTTTCTGTTTTTTCAGTACTCTGTTGTCCAATTTGTTTACATGATGAACTCAGTTTGACAGAGGACTCTAGGTATGGAATATGCTCAAACTTTTCTATAAAATGTAAGAACTGTGATTTCTTAAAAGGCTTTACTTCATCGGAAGAAATCAACAATAATTTTAATCTGAATACTCTGATTGTTTTTGCCTTAAGAGTTATTGGAAAAGGGTACACTGCTGGAAATAAACTGTTCGGTATGTTGGACTTGCCTTTCCTTTCCAAAAAAGCTTTTCGAAATCAAGAATTAAAGATTCAGCAGGCTGCATCTATAGTTTCTATAGAAAGCATGAAAAATGCAGCAACTGAGGTAAAAGAATTAAAACACTCGCCCAAAGAATCATTAAGCTGCTGTGGCGTGTCGATGGATGGGACTTGGCAGAAACGTGGCTACTCGTCTCACAATGGTTGTGTCAGTTACATATCCATTGACAGGAAAGATTTTAGACATTGAAATAATGTTACATTTTTGTAGAACATGTTCAAATCTGCCTAAAGTTCCAGGTGCTGCTTCTAATACACATGTTTGTTTCAATCATAAGGGTTCTGCTTCACGCATGGAGACTGTCGGAGCACATCGCATATTTGAGCGATCAGAGAATCTACGTAAATTACAGTACACGGATTACTATGGTGATGGGGATTCCAAAGCATATGAATCGGTAAAAAGTATGTATGCTCCTAATTCTGTTAACAAACTAGAATGCATTGGTCACGTGCAGAAAAGGGTTGGGGCTCATCTCAGAAAATTAAAAAAGTCGGTGAAAGGATTGGGTGGAAAGGGAAAATTGACGGACAATTTGATCGATAAATTGCAAAATTATTACGGAATAGCAATTCGCAGTAATACACACAATTTAGCAAACATGCAAAGCACAGTTATTGCTTCGTTTTACCACTGCTGTTCCAGTACCGAAAAGCCTATGCATGGTCAATGACCAACTGGAACCGATAGTTGGTGCAAATTTCAAAAAGCAAAGGCACTTGGTAAAATATTCACCGCCAAATCCCCTGGACTTCCACAAAATATATTATAAATATTGAAAAACCACAATACTTAAAACTGTGTGATCAAAAACTTTTAGAAAAGATTTTGCATGGAATGACTCAGAACGCCAATGAGAGTTTCAATGGTGTTCTGTGGAACACAGTTCCTAAGCAAAACTTTGTTGAACTTCAAACTTTACAATTAGGGGCATATATAGAAGTTTTACAATTTAATGAAGGTGCTAGTGGCTTATTAAAAGTAATAGATAAGCTGGGATTAAATGTTGGTAGTTATATGGTACGCGTATTAAAATTGTTTGACTATCGACGGATTAACGACGCAAAAAGACATTCACTACTCTTTACAAAACTGAAAAGGAAACAAACACGAGCTCACCGAAAGAAAAAAGGGTTGCGCCAGGAAGAAAAGGAAGGTTTACCATATCATCCTGGTGAATTTCAGAAAATTTTGTAGAGTATGTATACCTTTTTACATTAACATAAAACTTTAAATGAGTTTTTCTCAAAATTATGTTTTTGAAAGAAACTTCTTACGAGATGGATGATATTTTAAGAACAAAACAATATAATGCTTTAAAATTTTGTGTGAATGTTTTTTGTACTATTTTTCATAAAGTGAACCAAAAGTTTTGTTGTAGGTTGAATAGTTTTTCATTTAGTGTAGTTTTTATGAAGAAAAACCTTTAAAAATATCAAAATCTTCATATTATAATGAATAATTGCCTGTAACTTTTTTGTATTTTAATATTTCTCTTAGATTTTGGTTCATTTTAAGAAGCACCATAGTATGTATGTGTATAAAGGAAATTAAGATAACTGCATTAGAATTGTTTGTACAGTGTTTCCCGTTTTAGTATAAATTTGGTAAAATTTCCTTCAAAACAACCAATTTTTCTAAAAGTACAATATTTATTTTAAAATGTTTATGTATTTGCATATTTTTTTTCTATTTTTCTTCCTAAAAATACTCAATTTGTTTCAAAAAATTGTTTTTTTTTTTAAATTTGGGTCCGAAGGTAGGCAGTCACCTTAAGTACACGAAGATAGTCAAAAGTCAGTCAACGGATAGTCACTGGGTGGTCATTTATTGATAAATGGACATTAAGTTTTTAGATTGAGCTTAAGAATTACGATCTTAGTTCGTACAAGTAGGAGATTTATCGTGAAGTTTAGCGTAAAAGTATCCAGAGTGCTCCAGAAGAAGTTCATTCTGCCTCTACAGTTTTGGAGAGAAATACAGCTACTAGCCTCTTTGTGGGATGGTGAGGATTTGAGCGGATTATGACACAAAGACATCTTTCATCATCCTGCGTAAACTGCTTTTACATTTGAACAATATATTGATAACAACCCGAGATAAACTTCATGACCAGTCGTCCAGAGGTTAATTTCTCATATAACATGTGTCAATATAGCTCACATATTTCTGGATAGCATCTCTGGTGATGCTATTCTTCCCATACCTGTTTGTTCAACACATCTTTCACTGATTATACAAGTTTTAGTCATCGTAGGACAGCATATTCAAGCCTAAAGTATCGTAGGTATGTGATATCAACTATATATACCAATGTATATTTGTCACAACAAATATACTGCAAGATGTGAATATGGTACTTTACCTGTCCATGCATTGAAGAACACAATCATGTGTCACCTCTAAATGGATTTTCCCAACTTTATTTCAACAATTCAATGGACAATCACTAACCATTAATTGGTCCTGAAATTATTAATTTTTAATCATAGTGTGTTTTCTGTTCTTTAACTTTATAGATATTTTATTTCACAAAAACTTTTTTTCAATGTCTTTGATAATAAGTTATTCTTTGATATGCAACCGGATTTTCAAAAGTTATCGGTTAAAATTCGGATTTTTGTGTGCGTGTATGTGAATCGTTTTTCATTTACGACTTGTAACGTTTATGAATATTTTGAATCTATATGTTCCTTCTCTTTATTAAAATAAATTCCTCAGAATTTAAAAAGAAACTGCTCTTCTCAAAAGGAGTGCTTTGATTTATTCCTTAAATGCATGCATTAATTCTTCATTTTTTCCCTCCATTTTCTAAATCTGCCACATCCGTATTTTTAAAATAAAGAACAGACTTTATATTATATAGTGTAATAATATACTTTAATTCTGGAATCATGCTGCACTTCCTCAGATATTTCTGAACATACATAAAAAAAAGTATGTAACATTACGATTCTTATATTTTATTCCGGTTTAAAATATTAAACCATGCAATAAAAAAATAATTTATTTTCATAAAGATTCATTCTCCAGATAATTAGAAAAAATACTAACTTTGAAATTATGCATTAGTTACTTCAAAAAGCAAACATATAAGAGAGATGAGTAATTATGTATAATAGAAGTGAATGAGTGAATGCTTACGTCGCATTCTTCAGCAAAACAAGGGCTTTTGGTGACAGACCTCTTAACTTTGAGCCATGGTCAAATGACGAGGGGGACATCTGAGCTGGCAGCCCCTCTCCTAACTACCATACCACACCAACAGTAAAACATTTGTGCTCTTGAGAGATATAACGGGCATCATTCCCCTTCATGGCCGGTCTTCAGCGGTACTAGTCTCGAATTCATGACACTCCGGCAACAAGTTCGTTATATTGGTCAACTAGGTTACCGAGGACACAATGTAGAATAGAAGAAAATCATGTACATTTTGGAATAATTGAGGATCCATAAGTTTGAGACACCAATTTGATTAAAATTTGTAAAAAAATAATCCACTGCATTCATCCGAACAATAACGAAAAAACATAAATCAACTCAGTATTCTGAACAGAAAAACACATGAATGCAATATTAGTTAAATCAATGAATTTTTCATGTTTTGTAAGTGAACTTTTTAACTTCATTTGTTATTCAAAATTGTTTTTATATACTTTACTTTTGAAATTACAGTCATTATTAAGATCAAATACCATGTGTTCACTTTCTCAATGCTAATGCTAACAATTTGAATATTTGTAGTGTTTCTTGTTTCCTTGTCAAGAAAAAAAATTGCCATATTTTTATTTCTCAAAGAGAAAATATATGTATTTGCTCAGATTCTGCTCTCTGCAATATATACCAATCAATAAAATTAGAGTATAAAATGTATCTATTCTGTATAAAATAACATTTTCTCAAAATGGATTTGCGGTTTGCATTAGAACTTACTTAAATATTTCAAAGTATATTATTGCTATCTGATTATCAGTATACTGAAGCGATAACTCATATAAAATATCGAAATGCTGCGTTTCATTCTGTGTCATTATAAGAATGTATGCAGTCGAAAACGATTCAGAAAAAAAAATAGACACGCCAGGTGTTATTCACTTCAGAGGGAAATCGAATATTGTTAAAAGAAAAACAAATCGCATAATAATTTAAACAGCCTCAGTTTAAATTGAGTTTTCACGTTTTACTTTCACCGTGTTTTTCGTTTTATTATTTGATAGAATGGAAATGTCGGTGCCGAAGTGTAGATAAATATTACTCATATGTAGATCTCAGAAATGTTTAAATTATTCATTTGTATAAATATAAAATGGCATATCAGAAATTTTCTTTTTGCATTCAGCCCGTAGGAACGTTTATGAAAATTTATAGTTTATTTCATAATGAAAGAATATGTTTTTGTTCCCTGTTTAATCTGGATGTTTATCAATGTATAGCATATATTTTCCTTTATATTTATGAAAATAAGGCAATAGTTTAAAAAATAATCTTTGATTTACTCCTAATGTAAAACTAAAAACTTCATAGTTACTGATTTATTTTAAGCCACTCATGACTTATACGATTGCATTTCACTAAAATATTTGAGACACTTCATTCAGAGTTGTATTAATTGCAAGTTACAATTTTTAGGAAGTAAACGAAAGTACGTATATTATCTTTGAAGACTGAAAAAAAATGGTACATATTTTTTTGAAATAAAATATAAATCTCTTTCATACTTTAATATATTTTTAAAAAATACATCTTCCCAAATTAAAAAAAATAATAATATAAACAAAGAATTCTCTTAATTCCATCATATTTACTGTACATACTTCTTTCTTACACACATTTCTAGATCTAGACTATTTCACAGAGGCAAAAAAAAAGGAGCAACTGCTTGTTTGATTTATCGTAAAATGTTGTATCATATAAATTATAATTTTCTCGTGACTTACTACTAAGCACAAATCTTTCAGAAGCTCTTTTTTTGAGGGTCTCTTTCAAAACGAGATAAATTGGCTCTCTTAAGAAATATTTTGCAATAACAAAAACAAATTAGAGAGGGGGAGGGGGGAGATATTAATGAAAGGAAATCGAAATTACCTCATAACAGATTAAAAAATGCATAATACCTATTTTTCGTGGAGTTGAGTTTGATAGAGTTTAGTATATATATATATTATAAAAATATACAAAAAATAGTTATACACCTAAGATAAATATAGTCATGATAGAATAGATTTAGCCACAGAAATACTAAAGCAAATTCCTAGCCTTAGGAACTAGAAATGCAAGGTTTAAACAATATTTTTTGGCCAGCCAGCCTTCACCTGAATTTGCCAATACTGTGGGTCATAGGGAAAGCAATAAATTTCTAGAGAAGTTTAACTATCATTATAGATGAAACCATAATCTATTAATGTAAAGCGATACTATTATAGCCTGTAAAAATTACTAAAATATTTAAAATCAAAGTTAAACTATTAAAAGACTTACCACGTGAATCATATTCGCCGCCTATGGACAATAACAGTATCGCATATAATTATTAAGTTTTGATAAAGTAGCATAAATACTATATATACACATTTAGAAACTCTATATTTTATTTTAAAATTTATAGAAAATAAAAGTACCACCCATACATATACAATTAATTTTTAAGTAAATATAATATTGTTAAATTACTTAGCTAGAGGCGCCATCTATCTATAAACTGTGCAACTAATAACTTTTTTTATTACACTATTAGGTAACTTTTTATAAATTTAGGAGGGTTACTATGTTCCATACAATGTTTAATAAAATTATTAATACTTAAATATATATTAAATTTATCACTAACTCATACCTTGTTACGATAAATATAATTGAAAATAATATTTCTATAAATTGATATAGGTTGGAATTCCAGTAAGGCACTTTAAGAATGTTAAAATTAAAATCATCTCTTTTATCATAAATATTGCTATGTAATTTAGAGTCCTTAATACACAATGATACATCCAAGTAATTAGTTTTAAATGGATTACTATTAATTTTAATTAGCTTTAAATATTCCGGATAAAAATTAATATTGGGGGTAAAATTATTATTTTTACCAAAAATAATTAGGTTATCTATGTATCTAAATATGTAATAATCGATTTTAATAATATAATTATTTTCGTAAAAGTGTAAATATAAATTAGCCAAACTATTGCTAGCAGGGTCACCTTGAGGCAAAACTTTGGTTTGTTTGTACAGAGAACCATTAAAATTAATGTAGTTTTCTTTTAAGACTAAATTTATTAATTAGAGATCTAAATTTTTGTAAATTAATATTAAGGTTGTTATTTCTATGATTATCTAAAATTGCCCTAATTATATCATTGATATTAATGGAATTAAAAAGATCTTCAAAGTCATAACTATGAACTGAATAAATATTTTTATTTTTAAAAAAATCTATAATTTCTTTACTATTTTTAATTATAGCTTTATTACATTGCTTATTGATGAATTCTTGTATAATATTATGCAGCATTTTACCTGCAGCTGTGATATAAGTTTTAAAACCATTTGTCACTGTTCTAAATTTAACAGGATTTTTATGAAATTTAGGTGTTAAAAATTTATATGGAAACTTAATCTTATGAATGGAAACACCCAATTTTCTATATCTAGCAGTAATTCGATTAGTAATTTATTTATCTGACAAATCCAATCTATTAAAAGATTCATTGTTTAAAAAGTGTTCATTAATCATAGTATTATAAAAATACTTACAAATTATAGCATAATTTCCAGGCACTTTATCTATGTAAACAATGATAAAATTCTTTTGTAAATCATATATATATATATATATATATATATACAGTTTTAAAATAAAATCCAAAACTATGAGTATTGATATTTTGATCAATTTTTTCCATTCTAAATATCCTTGATCTTATGGACCTCCACCCCCTAGTTAACCCTATTGTTGTGGAAATAGTTTTCATATGTATGTGGCCCCACAGAAGAAAAAAAGTATAGTACCCTTGTTATTGAGCATGCAACATGGGTCATTATGAAGTTTTACAAGATTTAAATGCCTAGCAAGACAGTCATGACTAGTATCAATGCAGAATTCTGTTATAGCTTTCGTTCTAGCCTAGACTGAAATATTTTGAATATTTTTCCTCCAGGATATCCAAGAGTTCTTATTTCCTAGTTCTTTTTTCTAGTTTTTGTTAAAAATGATCTAATAACTAATTTTTTTTATAAACTAATTCAATTTGTTTGTGTATTTTTTTTATCAAACACCACGTTTTATGTATTACAGACACATAAGTTACAAACAAAATATTGTAGATGCCATTAAATGTGTGATTTTTCTTTAAATCGTGACACGTCCCCTTAAATAAAACTTATTTTTTAAACATAAAAAATATTTTTTAAGATAATAAATGTTATCGCATTAATGATATACGAAGACAATTTATTTTCAGGTAAAAAACAAAACAAAAGAAAAATCGCCAAGTTGACTTTGACTTTTTTAATTACAACTAAACTATATTTAATGCCTCCAGTAATTGAAGATATTTTTCTCCATGAAAAATTATATTTCTTCTGTACAATACTAAAAGTAAAAATAAAAACAAATTTAAACTTTAAAAAAAAAAACTTTAAGTTTCAATTCATTATAAAAATGAAATTTACGTACATTAAAACTAATTTCTCTCTATATGTAGTACTGCAGGGCATAGGAATAAGATAACTAATTCAAGAGAATATTCAACTAATCGAAGATTGGAAAATAACAGAATTTACAAATATATGGGATATGGAGCAATTAAAAATGTAAAGAAAGAAAAATAATCATTGGATTAAAATGAATAAATGTCTTGGTCTCTAAAACGGTCACTGATATAGAACAGTGGAATATGGTTTCACTTTCCTTGATAGGTTACAACCTTTCACCTTCACTAGATATTTTTATCATATTAGAAAAACAGAAGCCCTCGTTGAAAATTAAGCATATAGCAGCACGTGGGAGGAACACAAATCAATAAAACAAAAAGAATGGATGAATATTCAAAATAGGATTTTGCACAAGAGAGATAATTACAAAAAAAGAATATCAAAAAGAATTAAAGCAAAAAAAAAGAAAAAAAAAGAAAGTAAAGCAAAACACTGGCTTGTATTTGTCCTAACCTATAAATTTAACACTAAGAGACCACTACTACGATGTCTGGGTGCGATAAGATATGTTTGATGCAAATAATTAGAAAACAAGGCACCACCTAGATGCTTTTTCTGTACCTGAACAGAGTGTTAGGTAGTTTAATAGTAAAGAAAAAAAAATGATGAAAATATTTTAAAGGGCTGAAATAAGTTTGAAATATATTTAAAAATGAAATTACGTGGATATGTGTAATTAAGGCATTATTGACAGATTTTGAAGTGAAACTTCTTTGCTCATGGAGTGAATGGAAAATTGGCCCAGTTTTGCGAAACAGGGAGAAAGCGAACGGAAGTAGTGATTTCCCCTGTCATCCCCCAAAATCGTCGCAATGGCGAGGAGATAGCGAGCGGGAGAAAAAGAGAGAGGGGGAGACACCCTGTGACTTACGTCATATCCGTGAAAAGTTGGATGATTGCCCGCCTTTGGTCGACCCCCCCCCCCTCTTTTCTCACCAGACTTGGGAACATCAAGCAACGGTTGTATGTGTTGCAATGTTTGCGTTAGGGTGTAGACGAAATAGCTCTTGCAGCAAAAGCATGCCTTTTTAAAATATTTCCTTAGATTATTGGCCACATGGTGATGTTTGCGGCAGCTAATTTGTTTTTTTTAATTTTCATTTTCATTGAATTATTATTGATTCTAATCAGAATGCCTAAATCAAATGCACAAAGAGGAAAAGAGTTTCGTGAAAGAAAAAGAAAAGAAATATTATCAGTGATAAAAAAAAAAACCAGAAAAATAGTGCAAATTCATCAAACGCTACTGCCAAATCTCGATCAGTGTACACGAGAAAATATCGAGCACGGGAAAAAACATTGCAAAATATTCTCTTAGTGCCGAGTTTAATGACTGATGATAGGAATGCTATTAAGACTCATCTAATACCAGCACAGATTAATACGGATTTTGTGAACCACCCTGTGCAGTCAACAAGTACAGAGCCCTCAACAAGTCTAGTGCGTGTTGGAACTGATGCATGTGAATCGATAATAAATTCTATCTTACGTTACAAAGACAATGATTCCCATAAAAAATGCTCACAAAGATTTCTAAAAGCCATTCGTTGATAATCCTTTCGGTCACGGGTGTTCGCGATTTGTGATAGATTATGGCTTAGAGATGATATGAGAACGGGCCTGTTGCTGAGCATAAAAATATTTACAAAATATTTTACTAGGAATTAATTTAGAAGACGCTAAAGCGTGCTACAATATCCGACTAAGTTTAAGGAAAAGTATACCAAATTTATCAAAATATAATGGTTTTGTATACCCAGAAATTAAAGCACATCTTCCTACTTTGGATATGGATAGATGTTAAGAATAGTTGACTCCTTTCGCCGTCCAGAGATGGCGCCACGAACTGAACTTGGTTTGCTGGAAGCCGGAGTGATTTCGGCGGGAAAACGACATTCTTTTCGGATGATTCGGTTGTAATGGTCGCCATTCTTGTGATTATGTGTTGTGAAATGTTTTTCTTTTATCGTACATGTAAAGGCATGAGTGTGTGTGTGAAGCAAATATATACATGAAAAGTCGACTTGTGAAATCCTTGGTGTGATTCATTAATAATCTTCATTTATATATCTTTCAGTCAGATTTAAGAAATACTTCCACCCTGTTTATACACCCAGCATGGAAAATGGCGGTAAGTCAAAATCCGTTCGTTATACAATTCATAATTGCATTCTACATCAAACTCAAAATCTAAAGTCTCATTCTCATTCATAACAGTATCAGAAAGACTCATTTCTCCACGAATACCTTTCACGCGAATTAGGCGATTGAGACATGTACACGGTCAGTTTGGAATATTAGGGCAAATAATCAATGGTTCCAGTATCCGGCAATACAATGGTCAATCGACTGCCACGGAATGTTGATGATGATTACTGTGTCAATGTTCACATCAAACGGAGAAAAATTCACAGAACAAGTTATCTGATGAGTTTGGTTACTAAAAGAAACATCAAAACATGGTTGCAATATTTAGTATCTACTCCACTTTATAGAATGTATGATGCTATAATCGGGGATAGTTTCTTCAACTTCAAACCGAGTGCGTCTCAAGTTTTTCAAGATGAAATCAGTGAAAATATAACTATTCAAGAGAGTCTTGCAGCCCAGCAACAGACGTTGTTATGGAATGAAGAGAAATATCTTCGTATCCTGGAGTAGCGAATGTACCAAGAAGCTTGATATTTGATGAACATGCTGAGGAGCTCTCTTTCTCAGCAATTTACTTGGGTCATTTTAGAAACTTCAGGGAAGGAGTTATAGTTACAACATTCATGATGGCCACGAGTGAATTAAGACGTGTTGATCGTCGTGGAGTGACCCCACAGCATTTGCTTTATATGGCAATGAAAATTATGCGATTGAGAGTTCGGGATTCGCATACGGTTGCCAATGAATTTTGAATTTTATTTAAATTTAATAAGTTCCCCCAGCAGTTTAATAAATTTAGATGTATTTCTGCACTTAGACCTACGTCGCCAAAGAAGTTTCACTTCTATCGCGTGGCATTTCACGCACCATTTTTTTTTCTATAAATTTTATTTTTATTCAATACAGAAAATAAATCATTATTCCTTTTTACAAAATTTAGCATAATATTTTTAAAATAGATCTGTGTAGTTTGCTGACCCAGAATGGTCTTTTTCTAATGTTAAAATCCAAAGAGTTTTTTTTATCAAAAATATTAATTTCTACCAAATAATTCTTAATTTTTAATTAAAGGTTCAAAATGTTCATTATTGCAATAGGTTTCCAATAATTTAAAATATTATGGTTAAGAATTAAATTTAGTAACATAATCTACTTTAATACTAAAAATAATTAAGGCATCTATGTATTTAAATAAGTAACAAGAGTTATTATCAAATTTTTTCATGTTCATAGCAATGAAAACAACTATAAGCTAAGCAATTACTTGCAGAACCACCTTGTGGCAGGCCTTTTATTTGATGATAATATGTTATTATGAAAAATATAAGTTTCATTTAATAATAATTGAGAGAGAGAACAACGGTAATTTATTTAAAGAATATTTATAATAAGCTATTTTAAGAATTTTAATCATCTCTCTTATATAAATGTAGTGAAGTAAATCTTGAAAATGATAGGTACGAATAGAGATAATATTTTTAACTTGCATGTAGAGAATAATATTTTTTATTATTTTCTACTAAATAGAATTAGTAATATTGTCTAACGAGTAATGTGTACTAATTTGTAGCTTCTTGCCTAGATATGCAATTTAAGTTTTAAAGCCATTAATTTTAGTTCTAAATTTAATAGGATTTTTATGAAATTTTGGAGTCAAGAAAATATGTGGGAATTTCGTAGCTATTATACGTACATCTAATTTTTTTACAAAAAGATGAAATGCGATTTAAAAATTCTCAGTTGCTGCTATCAGATTTTATAAATGCAATATTATTTTGAAAGCGTTTATTATGTCTATATATATATATATATATATATCTGTGTGTATGTGTACCTTTATACATTCTTATTTCATAAAAGCATAAGAAAAACTAAGAAAGAAAAATAACACAAGATTGTATAAAACATCTATCATGACAGAACAGTATTATCACGGGCATAAATGATTAGTGTCTATAAAGTACTTTCTATCACAACTATTATACTTATTAGAGAAACTGATCATAGATTAGATGTGTACAAGTTTTAAGATCCTATTAATAACAATTACAAAATACACATAGTAAACAGAAAAATTTTTAGTTGGAAAGTATTGTGTTACTTATTTTCCATTTATATTTAGCATCCCCAGACCTTCAAGAAAAAGGCGCCTAGGTACTTCCTTCTTGAAAGAAATATAATTATAAAGAGATCAGACTAAAACTTCCAATTCTCTGGAACATTATTTTACAATTTACTCTGTGACAGAAAAAAAAATTTTTAAATGTGAAGCAGGAAGGTTCAGGAAATTTATTTTTTATTTTATTCTTACTTTGTTCCAAAGAGACTGAAAAGTCACATTTGAGCTATTTCGGGGTCATTTCAAATCATGACTAATCTTATTTAGATTCAAACAAATCGCAGCCCTCATCAGACAATGATTAAATTTGCTTTCTGACTGAAGAAGAAATCTCTTCATTCTTATAAGGAGCAATCCTTTTTAATCTTCATTTCTGTATCACGAGTGCTATAAATTTCTCCTCCGAGCTCATTAAAATGTGTACTTTTATAATATTATAATATATTTTCAGGAAGTAAAAAAACAAATGATCAATAATAAATTCTTCAAATCTGTAGAAAAATGTTCTCGCAATGAATTATTAGCAATGGAAATTCCATCGCCAAATAAAATTATTCCTATTCACACATGCTAAACACATCTAACAATTGCATATCTGTTATGTAGAATATCCCTATACATGAGATATAGATGTTACTTCAGTATATTTTAAGACTTATATTTAACCTTACTTATTATTAACCTTTTTTCAGAGTTATATTTAAAATTTATATTTAGACAATAGTTTTATTAATAATTCTGAAATAACTTGTGATAAAATAACCTGATCCGTTAAAAAATCAGTATAATCTTCTCATTTATATATAATTGATTTTAGTTTCTTTAACACTAGAATGTCGGTCGATGTCACCGGAGACTGTTTACTTTGTTTTTTCGCGACATTTTTACACGGAATAAAAAAAATCGTAACTTTTAATCATTTTCCACAGTGATTACACTCAAAAAGGTCAGTTATACTTGATTAATTGAGAGATATTTTACAACTAAATATATCTACATCATCCAATGGTGTCATTTCGATACCCAGAGACGTTATCACTATGAATAGCGGTCATTCAGCAAAGAACAGTTTACTAAGTAGATATCATGAGTGAATCAAACTTCTTGAAGTAATATCACACATTTATTTGACCTTAATAGCAATGCAATTGGGTTCAAAGCAAAAATGAGTCAGTTACACTAAATTTGCTGTGTCTAGTGTTTCGTTACATAGCATATATATATATATGCTTATCTGCTTATAAAAAAGAATCATTCGATTTTAAAACCTAGTAAAGAGAAGACATCTTGAAGCTAAGGCTGTTAGAAAAGGTCTAAGCCCTGATGAAATGGCTAAATGGTTGCAAGAGCTCTTGATAATGGATGATCGGATGGTGGCTAGCTGTGTCACCCTTATTTAGATTCCGATGAAGACATACGATTGAGTGAAGGTGACTGTGAATAATCTGAACAAAGAGAAGATGAAATTGATAATATTCTAGTAGATCCTGAGGTATATGTAACTAGGGAGGGCACAAAATGGACATCGCAGAATAGTAATGTTCCTGGCAGATTTGCGACTGGAAATGTTTTGCGACAAAACGGGGGTCCACCAAGCCTTGTGAAACATAAAATCAACGTTAGTTTTTATGATCTAAGCATTCATAATATATGATAATTACATGAAGTAATATTAAAATATCTTAAAACTAAGCTCTATTGAGCACTAGTCTTGCAATTATTTAGTTGTTACAATTACACTCATGGACAAAAAAATTAGCGCCATTACGCCATTTTCTAAGACAATGTAAGCAGTTGTCGCAGTTTGAGAGGGGAAGAATCATTGGCATTGTGGAAGCTAGGTGGTCAGCTAGGCAAGTAACTCGTCAATTAGACCGCTCTGATTGTGTTGTGAGGAGGGGTTGGGACCAGTGGATCCGAAAGATGTCATTCGAGACGACCGCCACTTCGTAAGAAATGCACGCGTACATCCAACTGCTTCATCGGTCGCCATCCAGGCACAGGTAGCACCTTCACTAGGTGCCCCTGTGTCTTATCGATCCATACGAACCTGGTTGAAGAACATTTGGGATCGCGGTCCCCATTACGTGTGCTGCCCTTGACGCCCACCCATCAACGCTTCCGTTTGGAGTGGTGCCACGAACGAGGAAACTGGACAGCGGCGGAATGGAAAGAGGTCGTCTTTCGCGACGAATCCAGATTCAATCTCAGCAGTGATGACAATCGTGTTCATGTGTGCAAACCCCGTGGTGAACGCCTCAATCCTATTTTTGCTTTACAGCGACACACCGCTCCCACAGCTGGTGTGATGGTATGGGGTGCCATTGCCTACAATACACGGTCACCCCTAGTATTAATCCGTAGCACCATGACCGCCCAGCGATATGTCCATGGCCTCCTGCAACCATATGTGTTGCCACTCATCCAACGGTTGCCAGGAACTACTTTTCAACAAGACAATGATCGGCCTTACACCGCAAGGGTGTCACAAGACAGTCTCCGCCCTCTTACTATCCTTCCTTTGCCTGCCTGATCCCTAGATTTGTCTCCAATAGAGCATACCTGGGATCATGTAAAACGACGAGTTTTGCATCCCACGAGTTTCAACGAGCTACAGGCAAGGTTACAGCAAATATGAAACGAAATGTCTCAAAACATCACACAGAACTTATATGCATCAATGCCTGATCGTATCGCATCGTGCACGCGCTAGAGGGGGTTCAACAGGGTATTATATCCTCCTTTCTTTTGCCTTTTTCTCTGAAATAAAGGATCCCTTTTCCTTGATTGTCTAATCATTTACTTATATCAAAGTAGTCATTACGTATGTGAAATTTCGTTTTATTTTGACGACTCCTTTTTGGTGCGCTAATTTTTTTGTCCATGAGTGTATTTTATGTATTTTATATCCCGGTGACGGAAAGACACTTGTGGATGATAAGGATAATTGAAATCCCCGATGTTTTATTGTTTATTGGTGGAATGTTTTGCCTTATATTCAGGTAGATTTTTTTATTTGAATTTCTTTTTTAAAGAGTCATAGTGAATTTTCTTATATTTCTTATGTGAAAAAAGCAGCACCAAAGACTCTCAAAACCAGAATGAGAACACTACTTTATTTTATCAAAATCCATTTCACTCCATAAACCATGGAAAAATAAATGATAAAATTCCTTTTAAGAAACGTAAAAAGTATCTAAGTGAAATGTAAAGCAATGTAAACTTCAGTTAAGAGAAGTAGGTATCTTTCGCCATATACTGATAATGTTAAATTGAGCATATTTATGTACCTTTTTCTCAGAAACTATTAAATGTATGTAATTCAAATTTTGTCCGTTTATTAAATAGACTTTTATATTTTACTGGAATGAGAATTTTTAAAATATATAATTTGTATAGCTTGTTTTAAAAAAATTATATAAGCATTGCTATGAGATTTTTTTTAAAATTGTCCCTTTTGTGTTACATCTGTTTTCTAGCCAAATATTTTGGTATATATGCAGTGAGCCAAATATTTGGCTCACTGTAGTGTATATAATTGCATATGTATTTCAGAAATATGCAATGAAATTTCCAGGTGTATTCATATGGTAGATTCTGAGAAAAAAATACACGCATTTTAAGAATATCATTTTGAAAAAATTGCAATTTTAGTATAAAATACCACTTTGTCATAAAAATTATGAATTACAACCTAAATTCTTCCTATTTTTTAAACATAAGTTACTTCTCACTTTCTTTTAAGTCTTTTTTTTTCTCGTTTTTACTTAGGTTGTCCAGAAAATTCATATGTAACTTTTTTTCAGTTTTAAACTCAGATGTCATAGAGTTTACATCATTTTCCTCAATTTATACATCAGTTTTTGAAGAATATCTCGAAGCTTTAACCTGATTAAAGGACAATGAAGCATCACAAATACCAAGTAAATATTTATCAATATGTAAAAGGAATGTTTTTTTCTATATAATTTTCGACATTTTAAAAAGTTTCATTATGGATTGGTATGTTCACATGCTAACACTTTCCTGAAGTATAGGAATTCAAAAAATTATCTATAAATTAGACAACGGATTTTTCTAAAACAGCCACAAGAAAAATGCTTTTTTTAAATAGAATATTTATTTATTTATTATGTATGTAAACAATTTCTTGCAACGACAATGAACATTTCATTTGATGTATATTTATGTACCTTTATCTTCAAAACTATTAAAGTCAAAGACTCAGTATTTTGTCTGTATATTAATTATGCATTTTAATTTGTACTGAAGTGAATTATATTTTTAAGTATATTAATTAATTGATTTTGAAAAACAAACATTTACAGAGAATCACTATGAACATATTGAAAGTTGTAACTTTTCATTACACTACCTTTTTCCCAGGCTCATTTTTTAAGAATATTTTTAAAATTTCACTTCAGTATATGCAATTATTTATAAGGAACATAGAGTGCAAAAAAAACAATAAATTTATGCACAGTTTTAAAACATAACTTTTAGAAAACAGAATTTTTTTCATGATCTTGCCTCTTTAAAATATATATATATATATATATATATATATATATGCACTGTAATTAATTATACAAGGTAATGAAGGTTAAATAATTCTTGATTTCCCTCTCATTACCATTGATCTACTAGTTGATACGAAATTCCTTTTACTCTTTCTTTTGATGAAAATGCAGGGATTAGGCGCATAGTACTTCGAAAGTATTTTCTCCTCAGGGGGTTCACCTACATTAGGTGAGTACCGGTGTCAAAATCCCGAGGTGCCCTAGTGATCTTTTCCTTTTCCCAAGGGGTTTACTGTCTTTGGTAAACACAGATATCACGTCCCCGGGAAACCCTAGTGATCTTTCTATGTTTTTGACCCTCTTTCATGTCAGCCAATTCATTATTTCTTTCTCTTCCCGTCTAGACCACAGATAAATAATTTTTATATACACATTAGTAGTATCCAACTTTCCTTTATTTTTGATTGAATTATGTAATTCATATTGTTACTAACACAGTTTAGTTTTCATTTTGTAAAGTATTCATTTGTTGTTTTGTTTTCTGTATTTTTGATATTTTTGGTATTTTTGAGATTTGTGTTTTACTAACAACGATGTTTGTCAACCCGCATGTTTGCCGTGTGCGGCATCCCGTAAGGAGGAAAATGGTGTTCTGAGGATACCTCTGCGTTCGCTTTGGTCCACGCTTCGCTGTAGACGGATGGCAGGAGTGAGCCCGCTCCTGCCAATCGGCTGGTGATACCTCTCTTCGGTGTCCCCGGAGAGACATTGCTGTATGGTTAGTGCTACAGATAAGGGATGTCGGGTTTACCCGTTGAATCATCGCCTTGATGCTGTAGTACTATATTCTTGGTATACTCCAGGTAAGAGCCGTGCCTGGTTTTCGCCAGATGACCGGCACACTGCCTCCCTTGTTGGACTCCGTGGTGGGTGGAGGCACGCCACAACGAAGTTTTTCGTACGCCCATGGGTCCAATGCTACTATGGCCAGGTAAAACCCTTGTTTCACCCACCCTAACCATTGATCAAATTTCAGTAAATACGATATTTTTACTAATTTCTATACCGAGCAATGGATTGTCGACTAAATCACATTTTGCTATATTCACACAGCTCTTATAGGAATAGGTGGTGATCCTAAATCTATTAAAAGACTGAGATCCGGTGATCTACTAATTGAAACACTATCTGCCATACAAACGAAATTTTTTCTTCTCGCGAAAACTTTTCTGGATTCACCCGTATCAATAAGTCCTCATAAATCTCTCAACACTCACCGAGGTGTCATATCTGAAACTGACCTATTGGCCACCTCTTATTTGGAATTCTTTGATGGATTCTCCAATCAAGGTGCAATTCAGGTTAGGAGAATCACAATTAAAAAAGATGCTACAATAGTTCCTACAAAACATACAATTTTAACATCCAAAACTACCATCTACAATAAAAGCAGGTTATTTGAACTGTAAAATCTGTCCTTATATACCGAAGCCTCTGCGTTGCTTTAATGTCAGAGATTCGGACACTCGCAAACTTCCTGCCGTGGACAACTAGCATGCTCTATGTGTGCATCTGTAAGGCATTCTTCTACAGATTGCATTCTAGAACCCAAATGTGTAAACTGTTTACTACCTCATTCTGCCGATTCCAAACTTTGTTCAAAGTGGAAAAGCAGAAAAGAAAATACAAGAAAAACAGAAGTTACTTAGAAGCCCGAAAGTTATTAGCCCCTCCTTTATCACAGACATATTCCCAGGCTGTTAAATCATCTATAACATCCTCTTCTACACAGACAGATTAAATAACTAAAATAATATGTCCACCATTAAAACTACTTCAACAAGCTTCTTCAATTCCGAAACCAAATTTATCTCGATCTATTCCTTAAGTCTCCACAGCATCAGCTCAAGCAGATCTCTTGCCATCCACGTCTCTAATAGCAGCTACAATATCAGACTATCAGTCAGGTAATCTTATATAGAACAACGTCCCTTCCACATCCAATATATCCACTCCTGTGGTTTACACATCATCTTAGCGTAAGGATAAACTTTCGAAGGATTTTGAAGAAGAATCATTCGTATCCCGGTTATAAATTTTAAATCACTAAAACCAAAAATTCACTCCAAAATTAGGTAAACACACTAACATTTTAACATGCAGATAATATAAATAGTTAATTGTGTATGATTAAATAAAAACACAGATGGTTTGTAAATGCTTCACAGTTTAAAAAGGTTAATGTTTACAATTTTATCGGTCAATGTGGACATGCAAAGTATTTTCAAAAGTCATGATGACATTATTTTTAATTCGCAAAATTGTAAGTATGTGATATGACTGTAAAGGTGATTAATTGGGATTTCAAAAATATCAAAAACTCAAAAAATATTTTTAAAATATATATAGGTACCTGACTTTTCTTAAATCAAACTCAAACTTGGAATTTTTCTAGCGGAAACAATGTGTCTAATACAAAAATTCTTTTTTTTTCTATATATGATCTTAAATTAAGTCTTCCTGAGCTATCTCCCTCACTCTCATGTTTAATTCATCCTCTTAATTGCTCAATTATGAGTTTGATGTCGTGAATTGTAGAAATGAAATTTTTCAGTTAATTCCTAATTGCCTGAAATAACCAAATAAAAGCGTAAAGCTTATTGGATGCATTAAGATCTGCAGGATTGAGCAAAATAAAGGAATACGAAATGTGAAATGAGAACGAAATTTCAGTAATAACCTTACAAATATATGCTTCTGATTTTGACACATTCACTTCTGCATAATTGCTCTGTATTTAAATGGAAATAAAATAAGATTTAACCTTACATTTTATCTCTTATTGTTAGAGGCACACTATTTAATAGCATAATCGTCTGTCATACTTCACATTTCATATTTGTTTATGAAAAACCTAATTAATAAAGAGATGCGACTTAAATGAAATGAAATGTAAATAAAAATTCATTACATAACTTCTAAAAAATCTGTTTAATAACCTAGCATTCAATGTTAATTTGAAGGAATTGTGGAGTGAAAAACATTTGAATGTCCAAAATCATTGCTACTTACAGTTTAAAAAAGAAAATTAAATAATTGATGATAAGGTATGCCTGTATTCAAAACTGATTTTTCTCTCTTTGAAAAAATAAAGAAAAGGTAATTTGTTTCTTTCAATTTTGAATAAATAGAAAATAAAACTCATTTATTATATTTTCAATTTTGATTATTGCAACTATAGAACATAAAAAAATAAATATATATATTAATTAATCATTTAATTATATATTATTTAGTATAAACATAATTAGTTCAATATGTTACTCAACAATTTTTTCCATAATTTGTCAAGAAAGTTCACGGGCTATTTTTATAAAATTTTCTTTGACCCTTCACAGAGAGTATTTTTTTTTTGTTGAAAATATAGTAAAAAAAAAATTTGGTTATTTTTTCTGACAGAAAATAAATACATAGATATATTTTAATATAGTATTGATAGTTTATGAGTTTAACATATATTTAATGTAATTTAAATAGTATATGCAGTATAATTATATAATCTAGATCAGGGGTACTCAACATGCGGCCCACTGGACCTATTTAAGTGGCCCGGTCATGAGCCATTGCTCTGAGAAATTCATCTATTTATGAAAATTCGGTGGCAATTCTTTGGTAGAAGAACCAATTTTGCTTTATGCTGCCGATGTCGTATGGGGGCGAATTGATATTTTTTTCCGTTTAGTGATAATAGACAACAGCGGAGTAGCGAGTATTTTATTAGTGGACCTGATTTTTCACTTTAAATATTCCAAGAAAATATATTTTTACAAAACGATTGGGATTTTTTGGGAAAAACAAGCATGGTTTGATTTCTCACAAAATCGGTATTTAAAAAATAGGTTTTTTGGTTTTTAAAAAATACCAATAAACATGAATCGTTCAATGACACTTTTCGTTGAAGACTTCTTTCAAGAGATGATAAATAGGCTTTCTTGAATAATCTTTACAACAGCAAAAAAGTGTTTTTTTAGTGGTGATATCACACTGATAACAATGGCACCCTATGAATTTTATTATATCATTGGAAATCATATGAAACTGTTAAAGAGTAAATCTCAAATGATTCCAATTTAGAAAAATTCATCGACAAAAATAAAGAATTTTAAAAAATAATTATTAAAAAATTGAAATGGGAGTTTTCATAAATTTCCACATTTGAAATTTTCAATGTTATTTTGGTTTTAAAGCATTTCTCCCACCCCCCTCCATAAATTTTCTTGTTGCAGCCCGTGTGAAATAGCTAAATTATGCATGCGGCCCTGCAGAAAAGAAAGGTGAGTACCACTGATTTAAATTATCTATTTTTTTTTTTTTTTTACTAGAACGGTTCTCAGACGAGCATTAGCAGTTACGTAACGCGTGTTAAAAGATCGTCTTTGTGAGACATGCTCAAATGCTTTAAGGGTTTATAAGCCAGCGTTTCTCAAACTCTGGGGCTTGATAAATATACGTAGGGAACGTTAGTATATAGAAAAGTCGAAAAGAAAATTTTTTTTTAAAATTATCAATTTACTGAATTTAATACTTTTTGGAAGTGAAAGGAAGCAAAAAGTATACACAATACATTATGATATAATAAAAAAAATAAAATACACATTCACACTGATGTAATGTGCAGAAAATGTATCATTACTGTACAGTGTATTGGGTGCTAAATTCAGAACAAGTTTAAAAATTACTGGAAAATCCCATATGCTTGCCATATACAAAATTTAATACTTATCTTGAATATTTAAACGGATTATAATTGAAGTCGTATTGTGTAGGTTTAGCGTCAAAGTGCATTATAAATGCAAACAATACATTGTTATTGTATATAGGGGGGGGGTTGTTCGCGAGGAAAATTATGATTGAAAATTGGGTCTAAAATGTGAGGAATTTGAGAAGCACGGTTTTAAGCTTCTTCTCAATTATACTTCCTTTATAATATACAGATTAAAAATGGATGCAGAAATATAAAACTTAAAATTATTATAATGATTATATTCGAAAAGATTTTTTAAATGAAAATTTCTTTAGCGACGTTGGGCACTTTTTGGTAGGGGAAAATCTTATGGATTCGCGTCACCGACATGCTCTGAATGGCGCATGCGCAGTGTGCTGTTCGCTTTAGAAACTTTTTGGATGGGTGAAATCTTGTGCGTTCGCATCACCGACATGCTTATAGCAGTATATCTGTAGCTATACAGCTGACGTAAAGTGTTGTGTATATCTTCTAAGTGAAATTGAATGGATATAGTGAAAAGTTCAATGTGTTCAATTCTGTACATTGTTAAAATAGCGTTTTTGTTTGATTATTATTTGAATCGTTTAATTGAAGAATCACTGTGCAGTACAATAGTGAGTACTAAATAAATACACTAATATTTTTAAGATAAAAAATAAATAACAGAAAATTATTTTAAATACTCGCATTTATTTTGGCGTTTAAAAAATTTATATTATTTAAAATTAATTTAAAACTTCGTATTTATTCTGGCGTTTGAATTTTTTAAATTTATTTTCTAATATTTAACCTCTGCAATGCATCACGCAATCCAGATTAGTACTTCACTGTGGCTTAGACGTTTTCTTACTACCGTGGTAAAACATACATCTAATTGTTCAATCATAATTTTATCGGGGATTTTTAAATTAAAAATTTTATAAAATCTTATAATAATTCAAAATTAATGTGTTGAAGTTTAAAATATGGTTAAAAATGCAAAGTTATAGTTTATTACCTTATATCATTAAAATCTTTAGTTTAAAATAATAAAAACGTCTCCGACTTTAATTTCATTAAATATTTTATTTTATTTTTAAATTTAATACTTCGAAATCATTATTTATTAACTTAAAAAGTCCAAAATAAAATATATGCTCTTTTATTTTTGCAATGATATTTTTATATCATTCGATTTTATTATTAGAAATTTACGAAAAAATATTTTCAGGGAATTAGGGTTATTTTAAATATCCGTTTTTCATATTTGCTTAGATCCTTAACATTTCTCCCTAATTTCTGCTTTGGCAATGACTATTCATAAATCACAGGGAGGTACTTATGATGCTACTGTCTACTAATGTGATCGCAAACATCCTAGAGAATTAGTTTACGTAGATTTAACAAGATTAACGAGGATTCAAGGTTTATTTTTGGTTACTGAAGAAAATATTAGAAGCAGCTGGAAATTTTGGATTTGTAGAACAGGGACACCTCTAAATGCTTCAGAAACAGATAAACATCAAGAAAGATCAACAAGTCATCGAAAGAATCTAACGTTAAAATTGAAAAGGTTACAAAACAATATACTACAAACGGTCACCAAAAATTTCTAGAATTCATCTCCAACAAGAAAGGATTATTGATATTTTCATTCAATTGTCAAGGTTTGCATTCGCATGGGGAGCTGACCTAAAAAAGTCAAATGTTCTGCTTTTGTCGGAAACTCGTATGAAAAACAAAGAACCACTTGATATTCCGAATTTCAACTTTGTTGTAAGTTATGAAAGACCCGAAGTTCCAGCAGCAGGCGTAGCTATTTATCACAATACTCAAGATACGTCATACTTCATTACTTCACATATGGACATACATACTAAATTCACTAGAAGCATTGGCGTTAATGTTTCTGATAAAGGCGAAATATGCGTTGCTCGTTGCGATTCTGAGAATGGGCAGTACATATTAATGGTTGCCGTTTATATTTCGCCTGGAAAATCTATGAGACAGATACAGCAATTTTTATTCGAAAATTTGATTTATACAAAAGAAGGTTCTGAAATACTGGATAAAAGATTTGGTGAAAAATATGATAATGTACCGATGATTTTAAGTGGAGACTTCAATATTAACTTCGCAAATGATAAAAATCTACCACTAATTGAATTTCTAAATGAAACACTTAATTTAAATATGTCCAATGATCGAAAACTCAGTACTATAAAATATAAAACGACGATCGATGCGGTTTTTACACACACACGCGATACTTAGATAAATTTGAATCATACATTTTCCTTTCTTACTTTAGTTACCATATGCCTATTGTATCTTTTTTAGAACAGAATGAAATGATTGAAAGTACAAAAAGTCTAAGTACTGTTGAAATTAATGATGCAAAAAATTAAAATAATGTTAAAAATCAAGTACATTGAAATTTAAATAAATACAAATACTATCCATAAATAATATGATTGTATATTAATTGTTATTTCAATTGAACTGTATTTATATATTGTCATGATCTTGTACAGCCCATAATATATTTGAATAATAAAAACCATATAAACATGCATTTAGTTGTTGCTCGGAGTGTCAATGTTGATAATTCAAACATTATGAAATTTCAAATTTTAATACTAAAAGTTTTAAGTTTTCACTTCATCTGCAGTCTCTATAACTGCCTATTTTTTTTAATCTCTGAGTTCATTTCATAAAAAAACAATAAGTTAAAAAAAAATGTTTTTTTTTCTTCATCTTCAAAGTGATTGATTCCCTTTTGTCCAAAGTTTTCCATAACATCATCGATTCATATTTTAAGCCATAATTTATCTATGGAAAGAAACACTTGTTTTAAGGCTGATAAACTAAAATGGAATAAGAACAGAGTTCAATAACGAAATGTAACTAATCTCATTATATATTTTTATAGAAAAATAAGGGAAAATTTATATTTTCCATACAGGAAAGAAGGAACTCTTTATTCATATTAACATGAATACTCTACCTGTGTTGCAAAACACAATTTGAAAATAAGCGAGTTTACAAATGAGTTGGCCATTTTCAGTTTGTTTTGGGATAAAACTAACCTCCGGAATTAATTTTTATCTGTTATCAAAGTATTCTAGAGGAAAAAAACATTTACGCTATTTTACAACTGAATCTAGGGTTATAGTTGCTTCCACACATGATAATTCTTTGCCATATATAAAAATGTGTGACTCCAAAACATGCCAAGAAAGAATCCACAGTTAAGAGCAGTATAAAATGGTCAAAACAAAAATGAGGCCATTTAAGTTACCTTATTCTTAAGAAAATTTCCTCCAGAATTCAGTCCTTTCTTGGATTAAAGATTATGCATAATTTTAGGTAAGATATTAAAAAGTGGTAAAAAATGCTAATAGTTAAGAGGCGTTTAATTCAATTTTATAATAATTGTGAAAGAAAATTATCAATCTTATAACATATTTTTGAAAATCAATTTCTCATGGAATTGATTTTTAAAAATAAGTTGGAGAAAGACGAACTTTGTAGCATTGTCTAAAAATCATTTTATAATTATTTCAATATATCCTGTTATATAAATTAGGTTCTTTACTTTCAATACATCATCAACTAATTTTAAATTTAATGAATTTAACAATTTAAAGAAGTATTTATAATTAATATGTACGTTGTCTAAAGAAAAAACAGAATTTATTTTAGAAAACGGACTATTTTGAAATACCGTGTTCCAATTTGTATTTAAGAAATAATAACTCGTTATTTCATATTGTTCCTTCTTTTGTAATTACTAAAGAATACAAACAAAAATAATTTTCAAAGAAACGGTAGGAGAAGGAATGAAACGAATAGAAATGAAGCGAATTCCCTTCTCTTCAATCAAAAAGGGAGTCTAATCACCTTCCGATTAGGAAGTCGATTTGTCTGAATTTAAATAAGATTATTCTTGATTGGGAAGTGCACCGAAAATGCTTTCTGACACATTTATTCTACTTTTTAAACAAGGAAATGATATTTTAATACAAATTAAGTTGTTCGATTTTCTCTTTCACTCTCTCTTTCTATCATAGTTACTTTTTTCTGTGAAAGGGAATTGTTAAATAATTCTACAGAATCTGGCAACGTCTGAGTTCTTTTTAATGATGTTTTTCAAAAGAAAAATTAGAAAAAAGACCCACACTTTTCGAAAGAATAAGGGGTGTTAAATAATAAAAAAAAGACTCCATGGTTTTTGAAGGATTTTATTCACTTCTGTAATCCATGCTATCTAAGCAACGAAGAGACTACTTTTCTTTTTGTAATTATTGTGACGTGTCTTCAGGTTGCCACTTTTATAATAAAGCACAAAACGTATGTATGCGTGCAAATTAATGTGTTACGTCAACAAATATGTTTGGAAATACTATATTTGACGATACTTGACTTAATTAAATTACTTTTTTATGGCTGAAAGAATTATATTTGAAAATTCTATACAAGAATATTTGAAAAATCATTATTCTTGTACTTGTATTTTGAAAAGAAATCACGCACATGGGCGTAAATGACGTAAGTTAAAAGAGAGAGAGAGAGAGAGACTATAAGTGTTCATTTAAAATAAATGTGGATTTGGCTGCAACTTTTTTGGTGACGTCATCCCTAGCACCTCTTCTATTCATGTGCCCTGTTTCGCCTTAATCTACTATACTAGTTGAAAGTACTGCGTCATTGAGTGAACACTTGCAACTGCATTCTGCCGAGGAAATGTCGAATCAACATCAAGTTCCTTGATAAACTTAAGGTGAATGAGTGAATATTAACGTTACACTGTTCAGCTACACGAGGGCTTTGAGAAACTTAAGGTACTCGAATGGTTGAAAATCATCGGTTTATGGAGGCTTATGGTGATGAAACTCTATCTCGTACATATGTGTTTGAATGGTATAAGATATTCTCTGGGGAAAGAGTCAGTGTGAAAGATGATTAACTTGCTGGGCACATAAGACCAGTGATTACAGACCAAAATATTGCAAACATTCATGATATGAGTGGGCTCCCCATGAATGTAGTAGTGTTGATTAACAGTCTTACCACTGATGAGTGGGCTCCCTCTCAGATCAGTGGTCAGACTATTAATAAACATTACTACAATGAAGAACTAAAAGGTTTTAGTGACATAAATTATGAAAAAGAGGCCAGAATCAGAGATTTATGTAGGACTGCTGCACCAAGGGAATGCCCTTGCTCACACGGCCCAACCTATCAAGCAGTTTCTGACCAGCATAAGTATTACTATGATGGGACGTTCCCCTTATTTATCTGATTTGGTCCATGTGACGTTTTTTTAAGTTTCCTACAGTTAAATCTTGCTTAATTGAACCCAGTTTATCTCAATTGAAGAGGATTACCCAAAAACGGAAAATCTCCTCAATTACCTTCCAAAACCTCGTTCCAGAAATCTTACCAACAATGGCAGCACCGAATGCAGAAGTCTGTGAATGCTGAAGGGAACTACTTAAAAACTGATATCGATCACGAATAACTGATTCTGTAAGTACAATGATTTATAGGATCAGTCTTCTTTTTTTGTGTGTGTCACACCTCGTATGATGTCGGGTTATTTACATGAATAATGGTTATCATATTTGACGGTTCTTAAACTACGCATATGAAAGACATTTTATATCCGTGTTTTTTTTTCCAGATATTTCAATTTATGTTTTCAGTTCAGTTTATTTAGATTTCACTTTATACTGTTATTAGTAGATTTATTAAAAAATTACAAATGCGATTAACTTTTCTAAATGTTAAATATGTTTTTCTTTTTTTCAGTTTTGATGTCATTATTAACTTTTTTTTAAGTAGTTTGAAACCGTTAGAGTCCCGTGCGAATTAGTTTTAACAGTCTGATTAATATATATTCATTTTTATAAAAGTTCAGAAGAATCTCTTGTATTCTACAAAATTCCACAAAGGTATTGATGGACATTCCTTTTTACAGTCAGTAATTAATATTCTAAACGCTCTTGCCCTTCTCCATATGTTCGAAACATTTGTGCAAATGATATTTACTGAAAATCAAAGCGATTATTCGTCTTCTAGAACAAACACATAATCTCCTATCAATGAAAGGAAAGGATAAACGTGGAATCATTTGATAAAAGTACAATCTACTTTAACTACCGGCATTCTACTTTCAATACTTAATACTTATTCAAAATTTCAAAACGATGTTTTAATGAATGTATTAGCTATCTCAAATAATGCTTCCTTTCTAAGCAGTAGTCATAGTTATATAATATATATATATATACATATATATATTACAAAAATATACAAAAAATAGTTATATACCTAAGATAACTATAGTCATGATAGAATAGATTTAGCCACAGAAATACTAGAGCAAACTCCTAGCCTTAGGAACCAGGGATGTATGTTTAAACAATGTTTTTCGGCCAGCCAACCCTCACCTGAATTTGTCAATACTCTGGAGCATAGGGAAAGTAATAAATGTCTAGAGAAGTTTAACTATCATTATAGATAAAACCATAATCTATTAATGTAAAACGATAATATTATAGCCTGTAATAATTACTAAAATATTTAAAATCAAAGTTAAACTATTAGATAAAGACATACCACGTGACTCATATTCCCCGGCTATGGACAATAACAATATCGTATAAAATTATTTAGTATTGATAAAATAGCATAAATACTATATATACACATTTAAAAACTCTATCTTTTATTTAAAAATTTATAGAAAATAAAAGTACCACCCAGACATATACAATTAATTTTAAAGAAAATATAATATTGTTAATTTAGTTAGCTAGAGGCGCCATCTATCTATAAATTGTACAACTAATAACTTTTTTTATTTAACTGTTAGGTAACTATTTATAAATTTAGGAGGGTATCCGTGTTCCATACAATGTTTAATAAAGTTATTAAGATTTAAATAAATATTAAATTTATCACAAACTAATACGTTATTACGATAAATATAATTAAAATATTTTGTCTATAAATCGATATAGTGTTGGAATTCCAGTAAGACACTTTTAGAATGTTAAAATTAAAATCATTTATTTTATCATAAATATTGCTAAGTAATTTATAGTCTTTAATACACTATGATACATCCAAGTAATTAGTTTTAACTGGATTGCTATTAATTTTAATTAGCTTTAAATATTCTGGATAAAAAATAATATTGGGGTTAAAAATATTATTTTTACCAAAAATAATTAGGTCACATATGTATCTAAATATGTAATAATCATTATTAATAATATAATTATTTTCGTAAAAGTGTACATATAAATTAGCCAAACTATTGCTAGCATTGCCACCATGTGGCAAACCTTTGGTTGGTTTGTGCAGAGAACTATTAACATTAATGTAGTTTTCTTTTAAGACTAAATTTATTACAGTTCTAAATTTTTGTAAATTAATATTAAGGTTATAATTTCTATGATTATATAAAATTACCCTAATTATATCATTGATATTAATGGAATTAAAAGATCTTCAAAGTCATAACTATAAACTGAATAAATACTTTTATTTTTAAAAAAATCTATAATTTTTTTACTATTTTTAATTATAGCTTTATTACATTGCTTATTGATGAATTATTGTATAATATTATGCAACATTTTAACTGCAGCAGTGATATAAGTTTTAAAACCATTTATTACTGTTCTAAATTTAACAGGATTTTTATGAAATTTAGGTGATAAAATATATATGGAAACTTAATCTGATGAATGGAAACACTCAATTTTCTATATATAGCAGTAATTCGATTAGTAATTTCTTTATCTGACAAGTCCAATCTATTAAAAGATTCATTATTTAAAAATTGTTCATTAATCATATTATCATAAAAATATTTACAAATTATAGCATAATTACCAGGCACTTTTTCTACTACAATATAATAGTATATATATATATATATATATATATATATATGTATATATATTGTAGTAGTTGGAACACTATTCCATATTTGAATTAAACTTCATAAAAACTGAAATGTTTCAATTTTAAAGAGATAAATAAAACTCGGACATTTTTCTTTTATTTTGAATATACAGTTTATTCAATTGAATCAGTATTTTTTAATAAAGCAATAGCCAATATTTTTTTATTTAAACAAAAATACGTTTTAGAACAATCTCTACCTATTTTAACCCTTTATCTACCGCATTATGATGCACTGCAATTTTTTTTGGGATCACGCCAATGAAAATTCAGTGATATACTTAAATACAATTATCAAATTTAGGAAAATTAATCCATTTGAACTAATTAATTAAGTTGGTACTTTAAAGTACTGTCAGTACATAGAGGACTAAAGTATTCTTATAATACAAAAAGACTGTATTGCTCTTTCAGTGCAGTTTCAAAATGCTAATAAAATTAAAACACTGATAATTTATAGATAAAAAAAATTTATCTTTGAAAATTATAATTTAAAAAAACATTTTTTTTATTAATTTATAAAAAACAGATTTTACTCATAACTTTAATTTGATGATAGTCAAAAAAAAAATTCATTTAATTAATACACAAGAAACACATTGCACACAATTATTCAATTTGAGTAATGTTTAGATGGAACGTTTTTCCAAACACTACATCCTGGAGTAGGAAATAATATATTTTCTAAACATGAACTATTGAAACCTGGATGTCGTTCATTCCCTTGATCGTCTTTTTCAGAATCTGACGAAAATTCCAGCAGATTATTTGCTGAGACTTCTTCGTCTGAAGAATCATGTGTTAGTGTATCTCTGTTATCAGAAGATAAGCTCCATTATAAATTTAAATCCTCTTGTTATCTGAGCTTCTTTTATCCGGACATTCAAAGAAAGGGAAAAGAATATAGCACCTTGAAACCTCCTATTATTATTTAATCTCTGTAACACGCAAAGAAATTAAAATGTTATTTTTTCAATAATAAATAAATATTTCATTTAACTATGAGCCATAAAAAAGCAAGCTCAGATTTAAATTTCAAAATGTTTTTTTTTTTAAAACGTTAAATAATGCAAAGGAAAAATAAATATGTTAAACTAAAAATAAATGCCAAAAACGCAGAACTATATTACACTTTAGTAATGGCGCTACATCACAATGGAAATATTTATAAACTGCACGAATGAAAAGTTAACATTAAATACCTTCTCTAATATGCAGTGTACTGGTGAAAAAAGTTCCAACACACAATTATTCAACTGTGAAATCAATTACATGCATTATTCACTTAAAATAAATATTCATATCGTTTTCTGAAATCATAGCTAACATGTAAAAAATAACACCTGTATGTTTTGACTTTAACTATTTTTCCGGTAGTCTTGACAATCCGATCAAACTGTAGCTGAAACGCAACTTGAGTTTTAAAACTATTCGCCGTTCCCGCTAAAATACTGATCATAGAATAAGTGGAATTAAAAGAATGTTTCTGTCAAGCCGCATCAGATTATTCATAAAAATAGTTATTCTATGTTCTTTTATTTTTTTAGTACTTATAAGGACCGTTAGTAGATAAAGAGTTAAAATAAATAACTGCAATTGAGGTTGTAATTTTGACATTATGCATTTGTTTAAAGCAACACATGATAGTCTAATTATAGTAAAAATAGTATGATAGTCATTAAAGTCTAAAATTACTTTCAAATGTGTATACATATAATAAGCAGAAAATTTCCCAGTTTTCTTCACTTTAAATTAAACGCTAAAACTGAGACTTTACTTATGTACTACCATAAAAAATGCATTAGTAACATTCAATCTATGTCTAATTTACTTTATTCAAAGGATTTCTCGATCAGATATAATAAGAACCACTTTTACTGGCATTAAACAAAACATTAGTCGCGTGTTTTATGATGCTAATTATCAAAAAATGTATAACTAATTAAATATTTTGACAGGAAGCCATTTTTCCTTTTTTTTCCTCTGAAAATTTCTTTTCTTTTTCCTTTTTTACAACGTGACTACGCCCTGATCAGTTAGATCTCCATACATCTCCTCCAAAAACTCCATTCTGGTAAGTGGCACTTGTTTTTTCTTATTTATAGTAAAACTGACAGGCCGTCAGATCAATGCACATTCATACCCTGCTAGATCATGTTTTGTTGCCTTTGCCCGTAACACTAATCGGAACAACGGAGTGATTTCTTCTTTTGATACAGATAGTGCCGAGAAAAATGACAATAGGGTATAGAGTATAAGTTAGTTTTTGAAGTGTAAGCTTTTTTTTTTTTTTGCTTGTTTTTGAACAAAAAAAAGAAAGAAATACAACAGGTTTTGATGGATCAGTTCGGAAATTGCTTTGGAGTCGCGATGTCAAGATACGAGGTGAAATGTTATTCATGAATATATCAAGAAAGAAAATACGATGAAATTGGAAATAAAATAATCTGAAAACAACATTTTTTATATATAACATTTTTCTCATAAATATGGTAGATAGATTAAAATAATTAAATGATAATTTAAATTAGTTTACATTTTTATTATTATTGTCTGTGTCTATTTTGAAGTTGTAGAGAAATTTAAGTTGTTATATCAATGATTATATAACTACTAAATACAAACAAATAATTGTATTTAATGTAATTAAACATTCAGCACCGCATATATATATATATATATATATACATAATATTAAATTACTATATAATATCTTGCTATAATATATATTCACTCTTTTCTAGTATATTTTTAAGACACATCTTAAATAGATCGATCTTAACTATTACATGCTAATAAAACTGCAGAATTTTACAAAGAATGTAAATAAAAAGACTATAAAATTTGGATTAACAACACCTACATTTAATAACAGGATATCAATAGTAAAAACATAATGATTTAAGAGATATTGTAAGTAAAGTCACAGGTTATGGAGTAATGATTACTAAGAAAAATATGCCATCAAAATCATTTAAATAAAGATATATAACATTTCATTTTTATGACAGCTATCACTCATATTTTGCCTCTAGAAGACATTTGAAGAATATAGATACATTATTATCAATCAGCTAAAACGTATAACATGGGAACAAAAGTAGTAGTACTTTTAAATACATCAGATTAAAGATATGGACAGCAACTTTATGGTAGTTTTTGTTAGTAAAGGCATGTACATTTTGTTTTGGTCCAATACGTGCAATTATTACTCAGTTGCAATAGCAACGACTTTCGAAATCTTTTTGCCAGTGAGCTGAAAAAGTTGATTTAAATAAAAGTTGCTTGAAATGCACATGTACATTTTTCGTGCAACAATTTGGTCCAAATTTTCGCCCAATCTGAGGGTGAAGGGTTGCTATAAACAAATCGACAAGATCTGACATCAGCTGCGCTCTTTCTTTACATTGAAACACAACTCGCCGATTTTCCTGCTTCGAAAACGACCATCCAATAATATTTCTTTTACTTATCTCGCGCTTTTGTTGATGGGCATTTAAAGAAATGGAGCACCATTCTGCTTAAAATATCAAACACCATTAAAATATTATATGCCATACCTAATGGGTTTGATGAAACCGCAGCTACCATCGTAATCGGCATCATATTTATGGCGTAGGACCTCGAAGAGCCCCATTGGCTGGAATTTCAAGCAACTTTTATTTAAATCAACTTTTTCAGCTCACTGGCAAAAAGATTTCGAAAGTCGTTGCTATTGCAACTGAGTAATAATTACACGCATTGGACCAAAAAATGCTCCAAACGCGTACATGTGTTAAGGCCATAAAGCAAAGTGTTGTCGGTAAGAAACTGAGTAACTCGACAATCATTTTAAAGTATTATTATAGCTTATTGTTCGACAAACATTAAAAATAATATAGCTCGTTTTAAATCTGCAGTTAGTGATATATTTGACCCTTGTCAACCAACATTCCAAATTTTGAAATCCATTGTCATCAAATTTCGAATATCTTTTCAGTGCCGCATCAATAAATTATCAATACATGGATTAGTATTATGTACAAATAATCTTGAAGACACAGTACACTAGATAATTTTGAAAGCTTTTCTTTGAGTGACATTCTTCTTAAACTGTAAATCAGCAAATAAATACATATACTTTTAATTTAAACTGCATTTCCTACTTTATAACGGTCGATTAATTAAACATGATGTCATCCGGGTGGTTTCCTTCTTCTCTCAATTTTCACAAGTGGATTTTGAAACCAATTTCCATTTAAAAAACAAGAATTCTCGTTATTTTGCACAATAAAGGTATTAGCAAAATCAGAATTTGAATCAAATGGTTACTTTTTAACATTACCCGCCACAATGCTTCACACCATTCTCATGGAGCTACCACAGCCACTGCCAAAACATCTTTTATTACCAAAAATGTAACAGAAAAACATTGATGTTTTGTTAATATATATTGCCTTGAACCTAAAAATTAGAATATTTATATTTACATTACGAGAAAAAGAATATGGACATTGTCAATAACCGCAGAAGATATGTTATATATAATATAAATCACATATTATATATACTCTTAATTTAGTATGCTATCAAACGATTTGAAAAAAAGTATTTTTTTTTTATTAAATAAATAAAAAGGTTAACAAATATAATTTTCATTAATTGCTTGAATTAATTACCGCTTAATAAAAATTTATTAAGCGGTATCGTTACTATATTCTTTAACTATAATCTTTTAGTAAGAGATGGAATTGATATATATATATATATATATATTTATACGTGCATGAACAGTTGTAAAGAAAAGGTAAACAATAACTAATAAATATTAAAGCGCAACTTATTCATTTTTCCAACTTGTAATATTTTTAAAGATGATAAAATATATTGATGTATTGTATGTGTGTAAGTCCTATTTTAAACTGTTCAAAAATGATACGTGTCGTGTAACATAAATTTGACTATAACCAGTAATATTCTGAATAAATATATAAATAAGCTATTCATGTACGTACTGAAAATTTAGTAAAAAAAAAATATTAAGCATTTTTCTTTTATAAGTGAATTAAGACTATACTATTTAAATACTCAAAATATTACAATATAAAAGTTCTCTTTTTAGCATGTGCCGCAGTAAAAATTATTTTCAATATTAATCCAAATCATCGCACACTATTTATTTTCTTTTAACGTAATCATTTTATAATCAAAATAAATCGCAATCTCAAGCATAAAAAAGATAAACAGAAAAAATAAACAAAAAAATACATAATAAAATTAAAATAAATTCAATTTTGGTTCTTTCAAAAAGCAAGTTTAATCATTATCGAATGAAATCAAGTATTTTTATGAATCTAAATTTGTTAATCTCCATCTACATCCAATGAAATACTAACCTGCATTCTTCATCACTTGAAGGCGAAGAGAATTCTAGTGAAAAAATATGTTAAATTTTACTTTTGAAATCATCCTTTTCCTTTTGAAGTAATTATATTTTAAAGAGAAAAATTTTAAGTACTTTCTGGATCAAAGAAATTGTAGTTTTTAATATAAAATTATTTTTAAGTATGTTTCTTGGATAAGGAAAGAAAAAAAGATAATTTTTCTCACAAAATATAAGAACAGTAAGCAAATGGGTAAGAAAAACGCATAATATCAAAATAATATCAAGAAAGCTTATCTCTCTATTGATATAGAGGATATGATTAAAGTACTTAGAAATGTTTATATTAAATATTCATTAAATAAATTGATAAACTATGATAAATATAATATTATTATACAATTTGTTTTGAAAGAAAATTACATATTTCATAATGACTCATATTATCAACAAATTAAAGGTCTGCCACAGGGTGGCCCAGCTAGTAATAGTCTGGCTAATATCTATTTACGCTATTACGAGAATGAAAAAATTGATACAGACTCTTGTTACTTTTTTAGATACATCGATGATCTAATTGTTTTCAGTAATAAAGTTGACTTTGCTCCTATATTTGATTATTATCCAACCTACCTGAAACTATTAAAAACCAATTGCAATATAGAGTCAGCAAATTTCCTTGATCTAGAATTAAAAGTTGAAAATAATATGCTAAAAAGTAATATTTTTGATAAAAGAGACTCTTTTGATTTTAATGTTATAAAAATGCCATATTGGAATAGTACCCTTCACATTTCAATTTTTAGAAATATCATTCTAAATTATATAAAAAGAAATAATGATTTAGTATCTGAAGAAGTATTGAGAATTAATAATTATAAAAAATTCTTTCAAAGTTGCCTAGACTATAACTATCCAGCTAATTTTATTTATAAATATATGTCATCAAAGTTATAGCTATTTAATTATTTTTATTTTAAGTATTCATTTCTATTTATTTTATAGTATATAATTTTATTGTTATATTTCTTAATATATTTAGTCTATAGTATATAATATTCTTAATATATGCTTATATTAAGTTTAGTTACTAAAAATATATATAGATGGCGCCTTTATTCTTAGTATTGCTGTGTTTTTTTTAATGCATTGAGTCAGTACATTTGTGGAATCTGTATACATCGGGTAAGATTAGAGTTTCTTTGCTCATTTACATTATTGTTAATTATGGTTATATTCATTATTAACCTCTCTTGCAAATATTTTTGTTTATACATATTTATATTTGTCTATTTCTTCCGGATTCCTATGGTAATTTAATATTGCAATTTCTATTCTGTTGCTGTTATATTCACCCACGTGGATTTTAGGCTTTTGCCTTAGTTTATACTGGGAGCTATTATGTAGAAACAATTTCTGCTGCAGGAGAAGGTTGAGATCTCACACATTGTTTAATCCAGTTTCACTGTCCTAAACCAGTGACAGCTCGAGAAATCATAATAGTTTTCCCCTCTAGCTACATTTCTTTTTGGTTTGTCATGGTTCCATGTTCTTGGTTCTTCCGGTCTGATCTTAGGATGCTTGGGATTTATTAGTCTTCTTTTGAATTATTTACTGATATATAGATATATATATGTAGAAAAGAAGTGCAAGTTTTCTTTTACTTCTTTTGATTTTTATTGTAAGAGATGGCACCACTGATCGAAACCACGTGAGTTTTAGCTGCGCGATACGATGAGGTCATGTATTTATAAAGGGGGCAGAAAGGAAAAACTGGGAGTTGCACCAAAGCTTGAACGAAGGCAGGTCAGAGGAAATCGCTGTCTCCGTTGTTTTGAGAAAGAGTACGTGTTTTCGGATTTAGTATGGTGCTATCTCGAATTATTTAAAACCCCTTTTAGATAGTAAATGTTTTAGTTGTGTTTTTTTAATAAATTAGGTTATTTTAACTCTGCGTGCTTATTTTAACATTAAAATCGAACCTTCCCCTAGACGCAGTCCCACATATATATATGCTCTTTCTAAAATCTATTGAATAGTTAACTTACAATTACTTTTTTTCAGTTTTGATTAATGTTTATTCATCTCTCTCAAGTACAGAAATTTTGACAATATATATAATTGAAACTGAGAGAAATAAAATAAAAAATTAAATAGCTTAAATATATTGTTAACATTTAATATATGAATAGAATTGAAAAATGAAACTAAAAACATAAACCATTTTAATAATAAAACAATATTTAGTCACAAATAACTCGTCCAATGTCATATCTTATAGACGAACGTAAAATGAGTCAAAAATATTTGTCAGTCAATGAAATATTCCACTACCTGTTGATGTGCTTTTAATTGATTGTGGTTTAAGAGTGCACTTAAAATGTTTTCAACCTTTACGGATTTTATTTTATTAATGGCAAACACTTTTTTGTAAGGATAACTCAAAATTGATCTCGATGCCTTATTTCTTTGGATAAATAAGAGTGTTCAAATACAAAACTGTAACTATTGTAATAAAGTTGTTGCTCTGGATATTTTTGTACAGCTGTAAGTATAACTTCAAATTTCAACAAAATTATTGTTCATATCACCTGAATATTCTCCAAATGAAATGCCATTTCAGCCACCTTCAACCCTTAGAACAAGGTATGATCTGAGTTTCATTTACTTTGCACTTACCAGCAACATAGAGCGCTATGATTTTGAACCCCGTTCTAATGACGAGGATTATACCAAAGGCGGCACCTCCCCTTTCTTAACTTCCACATCACTCATAGGATAACAGTGTGAGTTTAGACAGTTTTATCTTTTGTTTAACAAATGTATTCACCTTGTGACTATCACATGAACTTTATATTGCAACAAGGCCTAATTTAAAACTATCCACAAATGAATGATGGAATGTTGTGCAATTTAAACTCAATTTGTCGGTAATACTAGATATATATTTAATTCATCTATTGTTGTTGATAACCTCATTCCAGATGGAATATTTTTTTGTGAACTTATTCTCAAACTCCAATATTTTCTTATCGTTAGTAAAACATACGAATAATATTTAATTGTATTTGCTTCATTGGACATTTCATAATTTTCGTTTTAAATAATTTCTAAATGGCGCGTGGTTATTTCATAACAAAATTCAAAAACACTTCTTATTCTGCTTTTTTTTTTTGCCTGTAATTCTCTAAAATATTCATCATTTTTCATAACATCAATGTAATACATATTTGGATCCAAAAAATACTTGCCAAAACTTATATGTTCATACCTATACAAATGTTATGTTGCGTATTTCGATGCTTCTGGTTTCTTGCTCCAAAAAGCCTGAAGTAAAATATCAGCAATAGTTACTTTAAACTTTTGTTAAAATCAGATAAATTATTTACTCAAAAAAATAACTTGAAAATATATTTTTAAATTTTTACTTAAAATTCAGTTTATAACATGATATATACAAAGGATGTTTCGCTAATAAACTTTATTACTTTGTTCACATTCAGTGGAATGTGTTGTAAACTTTATCACGATGTAAGTATAATATTAGTTTTTCTCCTGTGCTTTTTTATTTTATTGATACTCAAACTACACAAAGCATTCAAAATTCTTTATTTACTTTTTAAACATTGCATGCTTGTCCCGCTAATGTATGTTTTCTTAATATTTATTTGAATTTAAATAATTTACAATATAAATGCTTCATGAATAACAGTAGGCAAGAAAAATTGTTTACCAGAAGGAAAAAAATGTATGATTAACAACAGTTTTAAGGGAAACCCAGGCTTCATGATTTAAAAAAAATAACCAACACTGGTTAAATGGTTTCAGTTTTATTCGGTTTTCATAGCTTATATGAGTCTTCGTTCCAATTTTGGTAGATTCTTAGGTCTAAGTGTGGCGTATGTCCAAAGAGGTGTGGATCAAAGTTGTTAACAAGGCAATCTACAATTTGGTGGAGGGTTCATAATTGCTAGCTCTTTTATTTTCCATGAACTGGATTCTTTACTCAAACTGAATCAATTATTAATCATCAAAAAAAGCTATTCTGGGGTACTTATAGATTATTCGAAGCCATCCATAGACCTTTCATTCATTCAGAATTTATCACGTTTTTCTGGAAATGAATGTTTTATGTTATCAATCGCAAATTGTTTGAGATTGTTTTAAGTAACATTCAGATAATTGCAGCGAATGATTTTGTTTTTTAGATAAACATAAATGACAATCCCAGAATATATCAAACATATGACATGATCAAAAGGTAATATCATGCTACAACAACATATTCTCACTTTAGGACAATGCTGACCATAGCATGATTTAATATTTCTTCAAGGGACTTCTAAGGACTTATTGACTCTATGTTAAGTCGATTGTGTCTTAAGACGGGAAAGTAGATGTTCCACACGATATTAAGAAGTACCCATAATATTTGAACTACACTGTCTCTGTTTGTTCTACTATATTATTTTCTAAACATAGTAAAAAAACTACCTTATATTTCAAAAACATACGGATTTATCATTGCTAGAATATACAGTGAACATTTTAAGGTTTTAAAATTCTTCACATTTTTGTTAAAATTTAAATTTTTTGAAGATATTTATAATCTTATTTTTGTACAGGAAGTGTTTTGTTTTTCATTTCGTTAAAGAATAATCTAGAAGAAAAACTTTTTTTTCTGATTCTGATAAAATCTAATTTTATTTCATATGTGTATATGCACTGTTTCTTAACTTCGTAATTTTTATATATTAACATAAATATAAAGCTATACACTTTGCGTTCTAAATCAAAATTCTTTATATGAAATCATTTGTAGTTATCTAAACTAGTTGAACATAATCGGTTTGTTGATATACAAATAATTGTCTTGGAATTGTTCAAAGCCAAAAGAAAAGAAAGTTGACGATACATAGAATTCACGTTTATCATTTTCTATCAATTATTTAAAAATGATATCATTTCAAACAAATCGAAAGAATGATTTAATTCTACAACTTGACTTTCACATTTTGCATTCGTACTACCTTTTCCTTCTCAACATGACATTTTAGATAAACTAAAATTGATAATGCAAGCAAATACGAGATTGTTTTGCTTTCAGCGAAAACCATTTCGGCATTTAAGATTTGATTGTAATGTGGCATAGTTTTTGCAAACCAAATTCATGTGTTCAATGAATATGGTAGTTTCTTCCTACTTTTGTTATTTTGAACTAATGTCTAAGAGCTTAAGCTTTTTAAATTACCTTCATAAGCAACACACTCACTTGCACTTGGTTTTAAAATAACTCTGATTATAAAGTATATAATTCAATTAAAAAGTTGTTGATGAGAATAATTATTGGCTTACGCAAATTCGACCTTTTCTATAATAATTGTAATTAAACGTGACAAAACATGCTGAGGCTTTGTATTTTATTTAGAATTATCCATTTATTTCTTAACTTCAATGCTCTTTCTTTCATTCATAAAGGAAATATGATCATTACTTGAAAAATGTAAGTGAAGAATACATCTCATTTGAAGTCAAATCATTTTAAGCAAATTGCAATAAAAAAATAAAAAACCTCCACACAAACTTAAATAAGTAGTCATTTTCGAAAGTATAAAACTCTGAAAGATATCGAATATTGGATACTCAGCATAAACGAAATTGCAGAATAATTCCAAGCGCTTGGACACAAAAAGTTTATTCATGGATCTCACTTTCTACTTCCATATTTCTACACTTTCTCTTTTTTTCTATTTTCTTTCTTGAATAATTCCAAAATTCAATACATGTCCGGAATCATAAATAAAAATTATGTGCGTGCAAATGCTTAAATTATGCAATGGCTTAAAGCAATTTCATGTATCAAAATGAGGCAATCACTTTTTTTTTGTTGCTTTGCTTTATAAAAGTCAATATTAAAATAATGTCATTTTTGAAAGAATGATCAGTGTCATACATTATTTTGTACTTAGAAAAGAAATCTTTTTTTATTGTTGTCTTCTTAACGCTGTATGTTAAAAATAAAGATAATCAATAAATTGTGAATGCAGTACTTGTATGTGAAGGTTATCATCATCGCGTCACTTCAGAATCGATTTAATGGCGTAAGGTATCCACTCATGGAGGAAAATAACACTTTGAGTGAGGAAAAGCGATATAAAAATATGAAAAAATATAATATTTTCTACATTTATCTCGGATAATACTTTAAAATCATAGGACATTCTTTTGTATTTGAAAACATCAATTCGTAGCATTCCATTCATATTGCCAATTCTTTAGAAAAATGGATGTACAATAGGTTATATTTATTTGATATTAATAAACAACACGAGCAGTAGCAGAGTGAAACAATGTTAAGAATTAGATTGTAAAATTCCGGATTTATTTTCTTCGTGCAATCTACATTTAAGATCACAAACATGTTTCACTCTTCAATCATTTTATGCTATTACAATTCCATTTTAATAAATTTAAAGTATTTAATTTTCATATATGTAGCATTTAAATTATACGAATATAAATAGCACTTTGTATTTAATACTGTTTGAGTGCCAAGCCAATATGATATCCGAAAAAGATTTCTGTGTCACACATCTTTAGGTTCTACTATCAAAGGAAATTACACAGTTAATATATCAAGAACCTGAACAAGAGGATGGGATTACTAACATGTGAACAATTTACTCTTGAAAAAATTCAGACTGACCCTTGAGAAATTTAGGCAGTTGTTTGTCAAGCATCAGAAAAGTGCTGACAAAACATGGCATTACTTCTATCAAGAATTTCAAGCATTTTTTAACGGATGGATTGAAGTATTGCAGGTAAAAACATTGACTACTGGATCTGATGATAGCCGGCCAGATGAAGAAATGAGCTCTTGCTAATTTCGAAAAACGTCGCCTAGATGAAGGGCCAAGTGTCAAATGTCCAATTGAGTTAGCCGAATGCTTTGAAGAACTTGAAAACGTCCTTAGAATGTTTAAACAAAAATCACCTACCTACTGCACCACTTTTTCCAAAACATGAAACTAAAGAATCAAATGCAAGTTGACATTACAGAAAATTTGATAATTATCACACAAGGAGGACTGTAAATTTAAACCCTTAAAAATAATTTACTTACTCTCCCGAACAGAAATATTAACAGAAGGAAAAATAGGAGATTATAAATCTATAATACAACAGACAATTTCATTTTTAATTGCCTTAATGCAATGAAAAACACCGAGAAAGAACAACCTGACTTACCTGAAGTACAAACCTGATATTTCCCACCGCAGAAAGGACTATATTAAAACAAAAGGCTAGGCAATGAAACTATATCTGCGCTTATAAACTGCTGTTTGTAAGAACTGCATTCCCATGAAGGAATCATCAGAATTAAATGCAATTGAATGCACAAACGACTTGTATTAGTACAAATAAATGAAGAAATTTTCAAATCAAGAAACCAATATTAAGTGTCCAAAATCAGTATTTAATGTAGCCACCACGCGCTGCAATGAGTGCTGTTATACGGCGTGGCAGAGAGTCAAACAGATTTTTAATGTCTGCTTGTGGAAGATACTTCAATATTTCATGTATGCGCAGCAAAAGTTCGTCTTTTGAAGCTGCAGGACCTGGATCACACGAGCGAGACGTCCACTAACCAAATCTTACACATGCTCAACAGGCGACATATCCATTAAAAAGCAATAAAAGGAAGAATTTGCACGTGTTGGGCTAAACAGAAGTCTCGAACAGTCTTTGCAACATGTGGTCGTGCATTATTCTTCTGAAAGATAGCTACATAGAAGCCTTGAAGGAAGGAAACGACTTCCGACTGTAGCACTTCACGGACGTACCTGTTGCTATTGAGATTACTCTCGATTCGTAGCAAATAAAATCGTCCATGATACGAAATCGCACCCCGAACCACAACTCCGGGTGTTAGGTCACTATGTCGATCAATAGTGCACTCTAGAAGGCAACGTTCACCGGCATAGCTTCTAACACGAATGCAGCCATCATCACCCCACAAATTGAAGCGTGATTCATCTAAAAAGACAACTTGGGGCCAATCAGCTTGCCAGACTCTGTGCTCATGAGCCCACTGCAGACGCAGCCCTCGATAGTTTGCCGTGAGGGGATCCTTTATAAAGGCATCCTTGCACGCAACTCACGGTGCAGCAGACGTAGACGAATTGACGAAGCCGACATTAGACCAACCTGCTGCCAACTGCCTGGATTAAGCTGTAAGGTCATTCACCCCCTACGCAGCAGGTTTTGATCGTAGCGCACTGATGTCTCCTTCCGTCGTCCACTGCCAGGTTTTTCGAGTTGTTCGGTGCTCGTTTGTCCACTGCTTCCAAACTTGCATCAGCATCACTGTGGAACTGTTCCGCTTCCCTCGAGATCATATTGCGCGAAAGGAAAATCCACCTTCTTGAAGGCCGATAAACCTCCCCCGTTCAAACTTCGTAAGTTGTTAGAATGTCTCCTTATTTCGTCGTGGAGGCATACTTAGATCTCACTAAACGTTCGCCACTACCAAATAATCATTAACTATTTTCAACATCCCACTAGAGCCCACTATGTGTACGCTTTCAGCATCCGTTCAGAAAGCGCTGCGCAAGCCATGCATACGTGGTGCCTCTGAAACTTTACTGCTTTACGTAATATCCTATAACTGATATTTACTGCAAAGTTTACTTAATTCTGATTATTCCTTCATGGTGTTGCATTTTTTACAAACAGCAGTGTAAATACTGGCAGTTTAATTAGCTCAACCCTTGAAGATATAAGCACAAAGACTGTTGATATTTCACAGTTATGTATGAGGAGCGCTAAAATACCCGTTTTAGGAGGAATTGAAGTGAAACTAAAGGCTCTTTAGAGAAGGATTTTGTCTTGGATGAAAATCAATACCCTTTAACGTGGCATGTAGCTTCAACTAAACATCTTACTTTTGAAACTATCATAGATACAGGCATTCTGGTGAAAAATTCTTTAAATTTTTCCCAGAATGTGTACATTTCATATACATAAGAAAAAAGCAAAAGGCGAAGTGGGTAAATATCGAACGAGAGAGAAGAAGAGAAGTCTCCCTTAAAACGAGTCAGATGTGAAGAAATATGAATTTGTTACAAAAGAAAAGTTGAGATCCAAAAGATAGGGTAAGGAAGATTCTCCACCAATTAGAGAAAATACTGTAATGGAGAGTAAATGAAATGAAATTCAGAGTAATAAACAGTTATTAGATACTTAAGAGGAAAACAGGTTAGTTCAAAACTTGAAATTGGGAGGAGGAAGAATCCCCAAACATATAATACGAAGAAAAAGCTCCCCATGCTAAGTTTATTACTTAATAGCAGTTCAAAATATATGATTTAGTACCGGCTTCAAACATCGGCCTCAATTTTGATAGTAATCATTTTTATTTTATATATTCTAAGCGTATCATGTATATTTTCTTTTATTTTTTTCTCAAATTTTTGCAAAGGATGTATAATATGTCTCATCTCTGAGGTCATCGACACTCAGGATTGGAAGATCAGTAGACTTTTAAATGATAAGAATATAAATTTTTTCTAGTCAATGGGTTACACCCTCTATGATAGACGGTGATACAGGCCAACATGTGTAAACATGCTTTGTTTTTAGAAAGGGGATGGTTTACAAGGAGAGATTAGCGATGGACGAGTTGACACAAGAGTTTGGTCTGTGTAGTTGATGATGCCAGGAACGCTTCTAGGAATGGTATTTCTTAATAATGTAAGTGATCTTAAAATATTTAATATTTAGAGGTTTTATTTGTAATATATAATGGAACTACTTAAAATGACTTTGAAAATAATTAAACAGTAATTTATTGTATTTAGCTTTTTTTGCATTCAATTAAAAAAAACATGGATAACTTAACCCGGCTCTTCATCTGCGGAAAAAATGACCTTAACTTTATGCGCAGGTATCTCATACCCAAGGATGTTTATATTCTATTCTAACCATAAAATTTCCATAGGAAGATGAAAAAGTAAGGAAGGCCGGAAATACAATATGTTTATTACACTTTTCACATGCAAATTTAGTTTTTCGTTCTTTTTATTAGGGCATTTAGACATTGCTTATATACACTCCTTTAGTCTTCATCGCGAGTAAGTGCGATGTTTTCTCTGGATCTTATTTTTTTTAAAATTTCGTAGAAGCAGTTTGCTAGTTTCTACATTCCTTAAATTCTTCTGTAAATCGAAATTCAAAACACTTCAAAATTCAGCATCTGGTTTGATGTTTAATAGATGGTTTCTGACTACTTAACAAAATAACTTGAGCAATTATTGTTTAGGAGGATGTGTGTTGGAGTGGAAAAGTAAAAAAATGGCAGGATTATAAAAAATAAACTTTATTTCCAACACATATCCTCCTAAAATGGTGACCCGGACGTGATCATAACAATACGATAGGCAAAATATTGGACCAACCAGTGTCCTCATGGGCAATAATAGCCCTTTTGAGATGCATGTGGAATCGTTCTATCATTCCATTACTTTGGGGATGGTAAGAAGCTGAATGGATTCTATGGCTGCCCAACATGTTTGTAAGCTCTCTCATTAGAGAAGATTCAAAATTTGTTCCTTGATCAGTTGTAATTGTAACAGGTGTGCCGAAACGGGAAATCCAACCATTTAAAAGTGCACGAGCAGTGGTTTTTGCCAACATGTTTTCGGTAGGAATAACTTCAGGCCACCTGGTATACCTATCTATGATATGAATATGTGAAAATCGAGCATCGGGTAGAGCAAATGTGCTAAGTGGAGCTTTGGTATGTCTGAATACTTTCGCTCGCTGACATTTTTCACAAGCTCGAACTCTGTTTTTAATGTCTTTCCTCATTCCTGGCCAAAAGAAACGCTTAGAAATTAAATTAGTAGTAGCTGAAATTCCAGGATGAGATAGGAAATGCAAATTTTGAAATACCACTTGTCTGAGAATTTTAGGGACGAAAGGTCGAGGGGTTTCTAGTGATTTATCGCAATACAAAGACACATCTTCAAGAGGAAAATATTGTTTTTCTAGTTTAATAGAAGAATCTGATTGAAGGAAGGATTGAATTTCATTATCCTGAAGTTGGGTTTGAGCAAACTTTTTGTTATCTAAACTGGGTGGTTTTATAATTGCATCAATTTCTATTCTAGATAATGCATCTGCAACTTTGTTTTCTGTTCCGATTACATAGCGAATATCGGTAGAAAATTGTGAAATATAATCTAGATGTCTGAGTTGACGTGGGGTACATTTTTCTGGTTTCTGCTTGAAAGCACAAGTTAGAGGTTTTTGATCAGTATATATGCTAAATTCACGGCCTTCAAGCATATGTCTAAACTTTTTAATTGAAGTATATATAGCTAAAAGTTCTCGATCATAAGTAGACCAATTTTGTTGAGTTTTAGAAAGTTTTAAAGATAAAAATGCTATTGGTTCCCAGTTACCGTTAGAGAGCTGCATCAAGGAACTGCCAATGGCGAAATTTGACGCATCGGTCCAAACACTTAAAGGAGCACTAGGAATCGGATGCTTAAGAAGAGCTGCATCAGCTAATGCTGTCTTAGCAGCGATAAATGAATTTTCCGCTTCTTCAGTCAATTCAAGAGGGGTTTGAGGATTTTTAGATGCACAAGAACGTTTCTTTTTGTTTGTGTGACCTTCTAAAAATTTTATTAGGGGTGCTAAAATGTGGGCTGCTTTAGGAATGAATCTACGATAAAAATTATACATTCCTAAAAATCTACGCAATTGTGTTATAGTATTAGGTCTAGGAAACTTTTGAATAGCATCGACTCGATCAGGAAGGGGTGAAATACCTTCGCTGGAAACTTGAAATCCAAGAAATTTTAAACTATCCACTCCGAAATTACACTTTGAAGGTTTAATTGTTAAGCCATAATAATCAAGTCTTTCAAAAAGTGCACGAAGATGAGTAGTATGTTCTTGAATATTTTCAGATGCAATTAAAATATCATCAATAAATGCATAAACACTTTTTAAACCACGAGTAACTTCATCAATAAATCTTTGAAAAGTACTAGGCGCATTGCACAAACCAAACTGCATCCGAGTGCTTTCGAAGAGACCAAATGGAGTACAAATAGCAGTTTTATGTATATCCCCGGAAGCAATCGGTATTTGGTGAAAAGCTTTAACGAGATCAATGTGAGAAAATATTTTTGCCCCATGTAGTTCACTTGTGAATTTGAGAATGCTAGGAATCGGATATTTATCCTTTTTAGTTTGAGCTTTTAATGCTCTAAAATCGCCAACAGGGCGCCAATCATTGCTTTCCTTTTTAGGAACCATATGCAATGGGGAAGAAAAATTACTGCTGGATGGGCACATGTGGCCTAAATACAGCATGTGCTGAAATTCCATTTTCGCAATTTTTAACCTAACTGGAGCCATGCGACGTGGTTTAGCGCAAACAGGTGGTCCAAAAGTATCAATATAGTGAACTACATTATGTTTAACTGTTTGGTTTGCACAAGGTGGTTTTACAAGGATAGAACCAGGTACCTTTGGATCCGAAGCCGAGTAACTTATCCACTACACCAAAATGATCCCCGTGGTGCGGAGGAAGTTACTGGCTTATATAGATGGTACCGCTACAATTGTCACAACGTTCAACAAAATATTGTCATAAGCTAACAATTACATTTTAAAGTCATTGAATATGATTTGGTCATTTTATCATAGACGATAATTGCTCTCTTAGTTAAACTATCTGGATAGATTTCAGTAGAGGAATCATACCTGATATTATACTGTTCATCATTCGATTCTACCTCATCATCCCCGCAAAGGGTCTTTCTTCATCCGAAAATATTGTTATACTATATCTATTAAATTCGGTATGTATTAAATTACTTAAATATCACATTTTTCAGTAATACGCCATTGCATAAGAAAGATTTTAAACCATGCTCTTGCATTTAGAACTGTAACGTTGATTCACGCACAGGTTATGACATACCCGAAGAGGCAGTATCCAAAAATATACCTTTAAAATTCGCCTTTAAGGTAAGACTCCTCAAATTATATGCCCTTAAGTCAGCTACATGGGAAACTATTCATTTTCCAAAAAAAGGTTCAGATGGAATCTTGAAAAAAATTAATCGTTGGTTATGACATACCCTGTGCTTGAATTGCTGGGTTAAAACTCCCTAGACATCATAACAAGCCAACCGCATAAATAAAATGCACACTTACATATATATAGATTTTCATATATTTAAAAAGATCAAATTGCGATTTCTAGAATAGCTGTGTTCTTTTGTTCTTCTCCAAATGTATGGTAAATAATTTTAATTATTCATCTGTTGCATTTAAAAACAATAATTATGGATTTCGTTTCAAGTTGTTCGTAAATTATGTAGATTTTATTATGTATTTTAATTTGAATTATGAACTATAAAACAAAATATAATTTTCCAATCGTTTAATAACCATAACTCTATCCAATTGTGAAAATATTTGTTTGTTTTAGTTTAATAATACATTATCCATAAGTGCTATATTTTTAAAAAATTATCTTACGTTAAAATTTATATTTTTGTTTGCTTGCTTGCTTGTTTTCAAAAATTAAATGTGTGTGTGTAACTGTAGAACTTAAAAGCAAAATTGAATGCGGGAATTGTGACTTTTTACCTAGACAATCCAAATATTCTTATTTAAAAGTCAAAGTAAATGATTTTTTTAATTAAAAAAAAAGCTAAGCATTAATGATTTTTAAAAAATATATGCGTTATAAATATGCAATATACATAAAATTCGAGGATATAAAAGCAAACAAAAAAAATCAAAGTGCACAATAAAATTGGAATAAGTGTAAATAACTTATACAAAGGTAATTAAAGAATTATATGAAAAAAATTCAAAACAAACACAGAATCAATTTGCGAAAAAGAAAATTAATTCTAATTTAATAACATACGTGTGTTTCTAACGGAAAATGCTAATTGAACATGGTTAGTTTTTGGAATAAAAATCTTACCTTATGAGAGATTTTAATTAAGAGGTGAACATAATTTTTTTCTTATATATATGACAAAAAGAACGCTCTAAATTGTAAGGATCTTTATAAGCGTATTATCTCTCTTTCCAATAGTATAGTAAAGTAATGTGCTTTTTTGCTAGTTATAATAATATGTTATTCAGACTAAAAGGACAAGTATTTTTCAAGAAATATATATTTAACGTGATCGATATTATATAACAAAGATATGGTATATTTTACACTTTCAATTTTCTGTGAAATTTATGAGGTATATTTATTTCGACTGTTATTCCGTTGGGTCTGAAAGGAAAAAAAATTGTAACAAAAATAGATACTTGGGCAGAATCTGCATATTAAAGTATCCAACTACTTGCGACTTTTCTTTTAAAAAAATTAGAAATATGGGTTTCTTTTTTTGCTTTCATTATTACTCTTAGTACATTTTAAGAAAAATAAGCTAAAATTACGAAGAAAAAAATTATTATTATTATATTTTGGGGAAAATTGGTAAAAATTTACAAAAATAACATAAACGTGACACAGTCTGGGTCACAATTTTATGACCCTATTTCAATTCTTTAATTCTGATGTGTTGCTATGTTATTCATTTTTCAAAGGACCATCAGGATAAGATATATTTCAATTTTTACAAAAACTAGAGCACTTTATCTTAAACATTATATGAAATTACTTAAAAAATTAACAGTTATTATATTAACATATGGGACTGCACATTTTGTAATAAAACAGTGATTAATAAATCTGACGGTTAAAACACTTTTATTATTATACAGAGCATGCACAAAAAGTTTTAGTTCATTATTTTCAAAACATTTTTAGCAATCGCTTACCTTGTTTGAGCAAAAAAAAGTTAAAAAAAAACACATTTCGAGTAAAACGCGTTTTAAAGTATGTTATCTTGCTTTAAATAATGTCATCTGCTTTTACTAAAACACGCATAGACTTTGTTCTAGTGAACGGAAAATAATAAACTTGGTACTTTTAAATAAACTAATAAGATAGCCTATAAAATAAAATCATTAAAAAATGTCGCGCGATTTTTGGCAAAGATCACAATTTTATGGTAGTCGAATACCTTAAATGAAAGCATTATGTAATTTTAAAATAAATTAATAATTTATTCTAGAGCCCATTCGTTATAAAAGGAGGAAGTAAATAAGACTTTGACCTTCCTCTGAATTGGATGCAAGTAGTCACTTGTACCGGGAGGGACACATAAAGATTTTCAATGGTGTTCTACAGGATTTCTAGCAAATTTTCACCAGATGTAAAGCTCAGTCAACTGAACTTTGAGATTCATACCCAATAACATCATGTCCTTAGAGGTTAGAGGTCAAATGTCCCAAAATCCATCCGGCCCAAAAATTTTAGGCAAATTTAAAAACTGTTCATAGTAAGGCACATTCTATATGGTGGAGAGGGATCGTGTTTAGAAGTGAGTACGTCTTTGTATATAAACGGAACACTATACAAAGTGTAGCAGTTCTTTTCAACATACCGTTATGCTGCAAATGACTTGTGAAGGAGTATAGTATTAAATGAAATGCTCTTATGGGCAATAACACCCTTCAGTAGGTCTATATTATGTCTGATGTTAAAACAAGAATCTCAAACTGAACGTCTCCAAACATGTACGGCTTAGCCATCAGAACACTTTTAGAAAAACTTGAAACTAAAAACTTTTTGTCTCCAGTCCCTATGAGTCCCACATGATCCCTCTTGCATCAGTTATAACCAAACTAAGCTATGCACAAGCTTCAGAAATATCCGGTAAGCATATGATATTGTAGCAAACGTAACAATTGTCAGCTGAGTATTTTTCCCATTGTATTTATATTTTATCGACAGCACTACCATATAAATAAAGTATAAATCACATATTCTATCACTGCTTTCCTTTTTTTCTGTCTATTATTAAAACTGAATGAGCATTCCATGGGGAGCAGGTAAAAAAATTCCATTTTCAGAAACTTTGTATAAAGTTACAAACAAATTTTAAACAGCTGATCAATAAGAGGGAAATTTCACGAAATTTCTTAACCTTTGATTTTTTATGTTCCATTCAATTCGCGTTGTTAGAAATTGCCTTTTCTCGAAGTCTATGCGGTTTATATATCAGGTTTTATCCTTCAAAGTACGTGGCCGATATTACCAGGGATAAGTGAAAGGAATGTCCGAAGTATTCCAGTCGCCGCAGATGCTGAGTTATTGATATAGCAAACAAATGGCCAACACTTTTTTTAATGCATTTGTGGGTTTCATGATTGGTACCAGTAATTTTTCGGTGCTTAGGAAGATGATCCTTTTAAAATCGATGAAAATTCAAAAATCATCATGTTGGCTTGCTGTGTAATTCTTTAGGAGTGATATTAACAAAAAAGTTGTACTCTTCACTTGATCTTCATAATTACAAGGTACACAGCTAAGCGCTTTCTAGTGGATTTAAAATCAATTATTACGCATTTATATTCAGTATTCATGACACGAGATCTGCAGTTGTTTTGTCGTATGAAACATGATTAAAATAACACTTTTTGGATTGTTTATTTTTAATCGGTTATGGAAAGTGATGAACTCTGAGGGTGATCTTTGAAACACATGTCAACACAATATTCCTATTTGTCGACGCTTCTTGTTGCTACTAATCTTCTGGAAGCCAAGAAAGTCATACATGACCCATAATATGATCCAGTCTTAATACGTCAAGCACAAGAAGAGAATTAGAATAGATATATTTCCACGAGAAAAACAATGCACCCCAAGATGTGCTCAGCTGATACTTGGAGAATATCACACTCAGCACATAGGTGGAAAAAATCGTAGTGACATCTGAGAATGAAAAGCATCTAATGTGTTTGTTTGTATGAAAATTTTTTAAAAATGTCTAAAGATATTAATTTTGTAGTCTTGTTTATTTGGTTTAAAAATGACATTTTATGTAAGTCTTTTTCTTTTTATAAAATCACAGCAGTTATAAAAAAATCAAATTTATTTTCTGGTATGACAGTGGTAATAGTTTATGGATCATTGTAGTATGCATTTATTTGCGATAAAACACTTTTTTGCAAACGTATTTGTAGAGAAAATATGAAACTGGTAGATAGGCATTGAGATGAAGAAATTATGAAAATAATTAATTGACATGCTTTGTGTATGTTTGGTGTAATATTAAAAAAAAAGTTTGTCTTATATTTATTTAAAGATCACTGTGTCATCAAAACAAATTACAACTTATAAACTAAGAAATTAAATTTTAATTTAATAAGAGATTCCATTTAAGGACTAAAATGAAATAATGCATTTTTTTTTAAAAATTAATTTTCTATTTTCTATTGGATCATTGCAAAAATAAATAAAAATGTAACATTAACATTTATAAATTTCAAAATTAAATTGTAAGTTTTTTTTGTTTGCGTTTTTATTGTTTTTTTTTCGTTCGATTGTTGTATATTTTAAATTGCTGCCTGTTTTACTTTTGTATTATTATCATTATTTATTTTTGGTTTTTCCTTTAATAATTTGCTCAACAATTCTGAGAAGCACAATACATTCCCCAGACCTCTAATTGAATTTTAAAACAAAAAAAATGTTTTACTGGTAGTCAGGTTAAGATTATATCCCCGTCAGCTTAGGGGTTCTATAAGTAAAAGCTATAGATCTAAAATCTATAGAGGAGTAAATCATCTTATCTGGATTTGACGAGAATTACCAAGGATCTTTTCAAGGGAAAAAATAAGGACCAACTTAATTAACAAGATAAATGTACGTTGCTGATTAGTCTTTGTTTCCCTCTTGGATTAAGATTTTCAAGCATTTGATTCGTCATGCAACTTTTTCATTTGGTAATGTTAAGGCATTTAAAACTTTTTCCAGAAATTTCGTCGATATTCACAAGCAGACAATAATCAGCACATCTGTGGGGAAAAGTATTGTTTCCGCTCATTTAGACTTCCGTCAGTGGTTTTATTGGAAATACTTGTAAAAATTACTTATCATATGGTTGAAAGTGATAAATCATTTGCGCTTCTAAGCCAATTTTTCAATGGCTCTTTTTTAGTTCTTTTGTGTTTCTTGATCGGTAACAGCCATTTGATGCTAAAATTTGTCATTATTGACACTTTCTTGTTAGTGCTGTGCAATCGTCATTTTGATTCAACCCATATGATGGAAGATTAATCGATATATCATCGAACGAATTTTTTTGTCTGAGATAACAGGATCTTGTGTAAGCATTAAGAGAAATATGAATAATCGGGCACTGCTGTTAACGTAAATATCTATATTCAATATACAGCAGACATTCCGATCATAAGACTAAAAATTATATTTATATACACTGATGGGTCTTCTTATCTGATGAGTTTCACTTCCAGTTAAGTTAATTAGGTGCCAATTTTTAATTACTTATATACTCAGTGAAAATGGCTTTTCATGTAATATTTTATTTATTTTTTCAAGAGCATCGATTTTTGTGCTGTAAAATGTATACAAATCACCTATAGTGTGTGGGATTGAAACACACTTTCTTCCCTCAGTGTGGGGAGGTCAGAAGGGAAATTAAATTATTCGTATTTCAGAATAATAACAATTTATTGTCAATATCAACAATCCCAAAACTTAATAACCCAGTCTGGGAATGCAAGCAATTAATAAATATGAGGACAATTAACGAGGCATGCAATATATGAGAAGACTTTAAATACTTAATGCACTTACTTAATTCAATAGTTCTGATTTCTTAGCTATCTAATCTAGATTCAATCTCAAGTGACTGATCGTCCCCTTAAGTAATACAACTATCAATGACTAAACATCCGCGCTTCGCATTCGATTTGATTAATCACTGCTTCGTTAGCTGTCTATCCTATCTCTCTCTCAAACCTGAAAGCCTAGACTATATATTGCAGTAATTTGCATGATCACGCTCTCTTCTCCGGAGGAAGCTTTCTAATAAAATAATTTTTGGGGACCAAAAATTTCTCAAGAGGACTGTTAGTAAAAAGATCGCGGATAGAGCCGTCACAAGTGTAATTGAGAGAATTCAAACTTCATTTAATCCGTTAACTGCCGATTAAAAGTTATGCGATTCGCTCCCTAGTGCCACCGCTTTTACGTAAGGGTGAGAGTGCGGTGTCTTGGGAAGAAAAGAAAAGGTTTAAATGTAAGAAATCCTGCTCTAAAAAAGTAAATCCTTCCCAAAAACACTGCCATGGTAATTTTATTACATTCCAAAGATTTCGGAATAATTATTAATAATGGTAAAGCAAAAAAAAAGTTATTTCTTCAGAAAGACGTATATATACTTCCGGGGCACATAATGCACTGGTGAGATGTACACGCCTTCGAAACTTAGGGGATTTGGTACCATCTTCACATTTTTTTTTTATTTTTAATATTTAATATTTGGTTTTAGTTGTATTTTATAAAGGTTAATATTTAATAATAATTCCACACAAAAAAAATTTTAATTGGTTGCAAAATTTTATATTATCTAAATTTTTTGAACTTTTAAAAACATTTTATAAATTTCTAAGGCTTTTTTTAAATATGTCACTCATTTCTTTCAAAAAAAATTTCCAAGTACTTTATAATATACTAGATAAAACTGTGCATGGGTTTTTTTCTGCTGCTGACCTTTATCTTTTTTATAAATTTTTTTATAGTTAAACTTCCAAAAATTCTGAAAAAAATCATTAATTTTGAATTTGAAATTTTGTTGAAAAAGTACTATGCATGTTAGAGATAATTTTACGCACAGTCTTACAAAACATACATTTCAGAACATGTATAAAAAATTTCAAACCCATACTTCAATTATCAAAAAAGCCTTTGGGTTTTGAATAACAGTAAATGTACAAAAATTCCTCATGGAGAAATATGAGTTTGAAGTTTTCATTCCATGAATAGCATGATATAATATTCATCGAATAGTCTGAAACTTTTATGAAATGTTAATTATCTTATTTAAAACTGCTTACCATAAGAAATAGCACAAATGTAGAACAATTAAACGGTATACTGCCATAATGAATATAAAGAAGAAAACGAATGAAAGATCAATATTTCACATAAAACTTTATCATAATAATTATAAAAATAATAAATACACACTTCAGAGCTAATGGGCAACATGTACAAAAGATGTTTATGCCTTTATTTTCTATTTCAATGATTTTAAAAGCCTTCGCATGTTAAATATTGTACGCGAATGAAAGCAAAATCAACAAACAATTTATAAGAAAATATAATAAAATCTAAACTGCATATGTGCAATTGTTTGAATAAAAATCTTAAGATATTAAAAAAATTAAAGTGTTAAATTTCGCGCACTTGGTATATATGTACATCACCAAAAACAAATATATAAAAATGGGAGAGTTTTTCTATTCTTGCGAATTAGATTTATAATTATCTGAGCTATCAAAATGAGATTTAGTATTGGTGCTTTAGGAGAATCCGTTTTGAAGTTTTAATTTCATTCATAATAATATCATAAAAAGCATGCACAACTTTTAAATCTTGACCAAATCTATTTGCTCTTTAATAAAGAATTCACTAACTAGAATTTTTGCATGAATTGCACAATTCTTTTTTGAAATGATTTGTTACTGCATATATAATGTCACGCTCATAGACACGTGGTAGAAAAATAATTAATTCATTTTTATCAGACTCTTTTCTAGCGGATAATCTCAAAAGGTGGGAGTGGTAGTTGCTGTCCAGCATCAAATATTGCTCCATAACTTGATAAAAAATGCAGGTAACGCTTTGAAATTTTGCAGGCATGTTTATAAGGATTTGAGGTATCAAATAAGCTAATAAAATTTTTTTGACAGTTAAATGGTTTTTAAGGTACCATATCGTCTTAAAGGTTTGAAACACATAAATCTATTTTAATTTACATAAAAGCAATATTGTTCCAGTTAAAGGTCATTAGTAACTTTTTATTTAATGCACATATTTAATAAATTGTTGAGGTAAGGGAGAGCTATCTTTGAAGAAGGAAATGGATGCTTAAGTCATGCTGTTAATGAGCGAAATACGAAGAAACAGGAGTATTGTTTTTAAGTTCTTTACTGTTAAAAGTTTGTGGTAAAATTGGTGAGCTATTTTTAAAAATATTTGATTTATTGTTTGTTATTCTTAAGCAATATTGTTATTTTATTGACTTTATTGTAGAAACCAAAATTTTGCAACTGGAAACTTCTCTGGAAGAAAAAAAATGTCCTTTACCATATTTAAAAACATAGTTTAATAATTTGTGAATGTAAATTATCCAAATACTTAAAAATAACAACAACAGTAATCTAAATATCTAAATATAATAATTTTTTTCTTTCTTTTTTCCTTATTTATTTCAAGGACACAATTTTTGTAACCATTAATCTCTTTTTCAAAAGAAGATTTCAAGCAAACTTCAGATTTTTTTGAATAATTTCTTAGGATTTAAACAATTTTATTTAATGTCTCCAGAAATAAGTTTCTAAGATGATTTATAGATTTTTACGAATTAAGTATTCAATATTCTCTCGCAATCATAAATATAACTTTATAATGCCAAAATTGATAAGCTACAAAAGCATTTGATAATCTTCATAAATAATCTTGGATTAGTTTATTTAAGGATAGAGATTACAGTTTAATTTTTTTCTCTAATAAAGTGCAATGGCATGAAATAATTATGATAACTATAAAATTCACTATTGTAAAATTAATGAACATGAAAATTTGAAGAACTATCATTAAAAAAACGCTCTTTTTCTATAAGTAACTAAAATGAGACAATCAAGCTTCATTTAATTTAATTGTACTGTTTTATTTTCAATTTTAACGACTCTATATATTTTTCTTTTCTGTATTATTTAAAACAGATATTTTTAACTGTTTACAATTGATATTCCTAATATTTTTGTAAAATGGTTCCAGTTAAATCCATTATGTTTGCCTAGAAATTCACTCTCTTCCAAAATATAAGAAAAATGTAAGTTTCAAATACTTTTTCCTCTAATGGGGCTGCGGATTGGTATTTTTTACCTTTGCAGACCTTGTAATTTTTCAGGAGATGGTAACACTTTTTGATGCGGCACCATATAGGCGATACCAATTACCGCAATGTGTAATTTTGTTGCCCAGTTTCCTCTCCAGAGGGATGCACATGAGCTCTGACGATGCAAAATTGTACTTAGGAATTTAATTTTGCCGAGAGTAGCCAGCCGGCACTCAAGAGACTTTTTACGGGCTGCATAATCATACGACATAAACACTGTCGATTTTCTGCATTGTAAAAATCCACCAACTTCTACCGCGGTCGAACCCAAAACCTAGGCTACAAAAAGCCAGCGACAAACCAACTACGCCACCTAGCAGGCAAATTTCATATATTAATCACATAAGGCAAAGGGGGGGGGGGCAACTAGCGACCCGAAAAGAACTATTTTGTGACCCTCCAAGACGGTTTGGAAAAGCAAATAGACAGAAAATATGAGTCAAAATATATTTGTGTTCAAAGTTTTTATTTATTTTTTATTTTTTGCATGAAGATTAAGCTAGCTGACATAACTTACATGCAAATAAGAAAATATCAACAAGATATCTTACTTCTGATTAAAAATAAAACACCATAGAAAAGTATGATAGGGTTCGTTTGCACCATTAAAGTGAATCTAAAATTAAATGTACTGGCAACTACAGATGAGATTAAACCAGCACAATCAATAAATTGAATAAAACCACCACTACTTTGTTTAGCTTACATTTATTGAATTTAAATTCAATAAAGTATCATTTTTATAATAAAATGTGTAACTTTTCTGAGATGCAAAGTTAATGATTGCAATTATTTCAAATGTGTAGTTCTACGGTATTCTACATTTCCACAATGTGGTCCACGAGTCAAAATACACTGATTAAGATAAATTGGGGAGGAAATGCGAAACATAACGAAAACTCGCTCTATGATAAGCTGATCTTAATGTAATTTGAATATGTTAGAAAGTAAAAAGTGCTGAACGGTATTGCATGATGCAAAAAAGTAGCAATGCAGTCTAATACGTTACTTGCGAGGATCATAAAAATGGATGTCTTAGATCAAGGAAACTACTATCATCGCATGTCTGAGATTAGATATCTAGTCTAGTGAAATCGTAGCAATGACACCCAGACATCATTTCACCGTAGACGGGTAAGCTAATGGGAAACTAGAGGCAGGGCAAAGTCAGATAGAGCCGGCTATATGGTTTAATGTAAGCCCGTCTGTGATTCATACACGTTGAGCAAAATTTCTAACAACAGATTCAACACCCAGGAGGCTCACCCAAGGACTGGCACAAGCTACCACAGTTACCGATTATCGATGTTTGTTATTAAACACACGAATGAATAGAACCGCAACTCCAGTGGAATTCATATTTTCTCTCGTTGCAATTTCCGGAAAGTTGGTGTGAAAGTCAACAGTGTGTAGAAGGCTTCACAAACGTGGCCTTTATGTGAGGCGACCTGCCATTTGCGTCCCACTCGCGACACACCAAAGGCAGGAATGTTTGCAGTGGGAACGTCAGCATGTCTATCGGCCGCAGGATCAATGGAGGACTGTTCTGTTTACGGATGAATCCAGATTTAGCCTCGAAAGTGATAGTAGGTGTATTTTCAATTGGAGAGAGCATGAAACTTGATTTCTTCCATGACACATCCGTGTAAGAAATGCATACGGATCTAGCAGTTTTTGTGCTTGGTGTGGTTTCTCTTTGGGATGACGCACATACTCAGGCTTATACTTGTACAGATGACATCCAGGATGCTTAATATGTGTACTTATGCCGGGTAAATAGGTGATGCTTTCGTGCTACAGGATGATAATTCAATACCACACTGGGCTACCATCGGGGATGATTATCTTGAGGGGGAGATAATTCAGAGTATGCAGTAACCAGCTTTTCGATCGCAGAAACTTAACGCTGTCGAGCATATTTGTGACACTCTAGGACGAAGTGCAGCTGCTTTCAATCCCCCTCCTAAAACCCTAGTCACGTTTTCAATTATCTTGGCCGAAAAATGGCTCGAACTACGTACGTAAGTAATAGACCGCATAATTGAAAGCATCGCATATTACTGCATGCAGGGTATGATACCGTGTATTAAAGGTACTTTTCCTATGCTAAACAGACACCCTCGATTTGTACATTGCATACATATGCTATTTATCCATAATTGATTGGTGATTTATTTTTATGCTTCTTTTATACCGTCCTATTTTTTTATATGTGCTGTATATAATGTGTAAAACATTCATTAAATTTTTTTCATAACCATTTAAGTTATCATAATTTTTGTGATTTTTACTTAACTTATGATAACCTGTGTACTTGCCCATCCTTAGGATAAGTTATTTGTGAAGCATACATTTTCCTTTCACCTGTTTATGTGTAGTTTTTTGGTATAATGTATGCTAATTTAATGAAGAAATAGCTCTTTGAAACAATCTTATAAATTGTGGCACATAACAAAACTATTATAAAACTTTTAACGGAAGAAACTCTTGAAGAAAATTTAGCAAATTGTCCGTATTAAGTAAATTTATATTTCTAATTTTCCGTCATTTTACACATTTCATTTATATTTTAATCTTCATTTTACATATTAGCATTTCAATCTATGTTGGCCGCTTACATTTTACTACTAAGTTAAATATTGAACCATTTTTGAAAACCTCATGGCAAATATTGCAATAAATCTTTTTATTCATTTATTTAAAATATTTCTTGGTGTTTTGCTGTATATATTATTTCTATATATGTTATTTTTGTTCATGGTAAGCATAATGTTATATACATATAAAATATTTATTTTATACATATTCATTAACATTCAAACGTATTACCAGTGTTACTCTATTCCCGATATCTTTGTATCTCGCCAAACATTTGCTCCTCGCAATAAGATTTTTGGAGATCTAATAATCGAGAACTTCTATGGATGAATCATTCTTTTTTTACTTCTTTCTTGATGGAAGGTTACATTAATGCCATCTGGTGTGATAGAAAAAAGTTTAGATTACACTGGTGATTGGATACAGATGTTTGTTCTTCAGAGTTCCGCGTCGTTAACTCTCTTTGCAACGCGAATTAACTCTTGAATAAGGTTTGAAGAGCTGTGTGTGTGTGTGTATGTGTGGGATAGTGTTTCCTTCTCCCCCTCCTCATTTAACTAAAGAAATATTTTTTCGCAGCCAGTCAGAATCTGACAATCTCCTCCAATATTTCTCCTTCTCATATTTTCGAGTTTTATGATCCTTGATTTTCGAAAAAAAGGCATTATCCATAACACGATCCATGGCACGATAGCCATAAGCAAAAAGTAGGCGTCCGTTATAAATTTTTTTTCCTAATGTGAAACTATTATCTGTCTTTCACCTTTCAATGAATTATTTATACTGATCTGTCTCTGATAAACTGAATACTTTTCAAATTATTTGATTCCTTATTCATCTTTACTAAAAGGAAATATTGTATTGCTTTAGCTGCTATTGTTCTACTATTATAACTGAGTCTTAAGTAATTAAATTTAATTTCGTTTATTTTATCATTTTCGAATTCATTTCAGTTTATCAATTAAAGCTCCTTCATAACGTGGAAATGTTCTATTTGCATATTTACAAGAGTAAAATTATTTAAGCTTTTGAAGGAAAGGAGTAGTTCACTAGGAGGCAGTTCATATTGGTTATTCAAACAATAAGTATAATGGCGTGGAGTGTCTAAAAATTGTAAATAATAAACACGCTTTTTAATGAGCATCGAACTTAAATACTCAGTTACATATTTTTAATTTACCAGGTTTTATATTCACCCAAACCATTCATGACTTAACCTAATAAGCGAAATTCGCTTGAATTGGAATTACATCAAAATGTTCATTCATATTTAATATGCCATAGGAGTAACATATTTCCTTTTTGTGAGATGCTTTTCATTTCTTCGGTTATAAAACACAATATAAACAAGATTTAACCAAAGTCGTGTTTCGCTGTATGTTCTTTGAAAAATTTAAAGTAGTTTTCAGATTCTCTGAGGAAAAAGTATATTCATTCACTAAATAGATGTACTTAATTTCAGTACACTTAATTAAGATTCAAATGTAATGAACATCATTTGAAAATTTAAGAATTGATTATGCCATGCATTTGATCTTGGTCGTTTTTTGAGTTTAATGTGTAGTTTGTTCTTATTAATTAGCATTACATTTTTGGCATTTTTCTGGCGAAGTAAATTGATATCAATCGTTTAGTTAATATGAATCATTCGGACTCACCTCGAAATGAAACGCAGACTCTAAACCTGTTTCAAAAATACGACACGTTAAAGGGAAACCATTGAAAAAATATTTTTTTGTAGATTACTGAGCAACATTTACGCATATTCAAAACTATTGGACTTTGTGTAGAAAGCTGGTTCAAAGAAATCGGCTTAATAAATATATTATCTTTGTGGCTTATATTCTGATGTAACATAAATAACTCGCATGTGTTAAATTAAATCAAGAACAATTAGTAATGATGTACACATGGTCATGAATTGGAGATATGTGTCATTTACTGTCAGTATAAGAACAGTAACAAATCGATGGTGTCCCTTATGTTCTGGAAATCGACTATAGTACCCCTTTAACGCATAAAAATAAGTAATATGCTACTCTCAAGTGTATATTTAGGGAAATTCAACGTGAACAATTTCTTGCAAAGGGTCCCTGATAGCAGAAAGATAATTTTGGAAATAATAAAGAGCATTAAATGTTAAATAATGAAATATAAAATAATATAAATGAGGCATATTCTTTTCAAATTGTTGAGATAATAACGATAAAAGAACTGGGAGAAAAAGGACAGTAGCGTACACAAACTTCTCTTACAGGGTTAGAGGATTATATTATTTAAAAAACGTAGACAAAAGTGCTGAAACGTAATCTCTGTGCTAAGGATTAAGATTCTTTGGTACATGAATGAGGTTTGAGATTCTAAGTTTTACCTTTAAAATACTCCACTAGGAAAAGGCTATATTCAATGCAGATGCCCAAACATAAAATTTCGTTTATCCTGAACTTAACATGGGCACACAGAATAAAGAACGAATATGGGAAAATACAAGACGGAGTAAAAGTTATTGTGAAACAACTACCCACCAACTTGAATCCTTCCACAATGAATTTAATTAAAACAAACAGAGGTAAAAAAAAAGAAAAAAATGTATACATACTAAGGGTAAGTACTAAAGGTTTTTGCACAAACAAATATCTGTATAATTTTGGGAAAAAGTTTTAAAAACGTTTTCTCTAAATTTTATTTTTCCGATTCGCAACACTAATTTGATAACAGTAGATAACGGTCTTCCAGCTAAAGCTAATATTTATTTTTTCAATAACTAAATTAAAATTCGTTTAATATACACTTTTGTTTTGCTTATATTTTGAATGATTATTCCCAACTATATCTATGTTTAGATTTAATTTTTTTTGTTTCCTTTTCAGCTTAAAAATTTCTGATTTATTTTGTGTGTAGTCAATTGTATTTCTATTGTAATTTCTGTTTTGGTTTAAGGAAGTGCCACATTTAGTATTCTTTTTTAATTTTGATCTTTATATGTATGCATTTGATTCTTCTGTATTGTTTCTGGTTTTAGATTTAACTTTGTCATTTATCTTCCAAAGTTTCTGATTTTTGTTTGTTTCATGTTATAATTTTGTTTACAATAATTCTAAATTGAATTCGTTTAATATGCTTTTATATGGTTTTCTATTGTTGATGTTGATTATTTAGATTTTTGTTTGTTTAAATGTTGCCGTTTCCAGATTTCTCGTAATGGATATCTCTGCTATATTTGGGAGAATTTTCAAACTGTTAAAAACATGAGGTTCAGTGGCAAAAACTTGGAGCAGTGGACACTTTGATGCCTATGTGTTTGTTCCTTCTTATAATGAAGAATTGAAATTTTTGAAAGCAACATTTAAGTCATCGGAAATTCTTAAGCTGGGAAAAAATGACTGTATTAAATCTAAAACCATAAACAGTACAGAAGAATCAAATGCAGACAAAAAAGGTCAAAATGAAAATAGAATAATAAACCTGACACAACCTTAAACCAAAATAGGTATTACAATATGAATACAATTGACTACACACAGAATAAATCAAACATTTTTAAGCTGAAAATAAATGACAGAATTAAATCTAAACCCATAAATGGTTCAAAATAATCATACAAAATATAAGCAAAACTATGTATATTAAACTAATTTAGTTATTGAAAAAATATATAACAGGTTTAGAGAGCTGGAAGACCGATGCATCTTCCTATCAGAATACAGTCTTAACCGCTTGGGTCCTAAGCAGCAACAACAAAGATTATTTTTATAAGAAAAATAAATTAGTCAGATTTTGGTGGAAATAGCGTGATTTGCTTAGTGCCAACTTAGCTGTGGTGATGCTAATACGTAAGCATACAAAGGCTAATGTAAATTTTTATTTAAGTATGATATTTTCTGGCCTGTTTTCTTTTTGTTAAACTGAACATTGATACTATCAATCTACGGTTGTACTTAGGCTATGTTATAGCGTAAAACTAAGTCATCACCTGAATACCAGTACATTGAAGCGGTACTTGCCTACTTCACACTGCATAGCACGACCATTTGGTCAAAAAAATATGTATTTATGTTTTATCGCAACCTATTGATGGCATTATTTGAAACGAAGCACATTGTTGCCAATTCAGCGCGGACAACACAAAAGAAAATCGCAGTTGCCAACTTGACGAGTTATTAATAGAGTTGCCAATTGTTGCAATAATACATAAGTACCAAAAAATCCGTTGAATTGCCGAATCGGTCACTTATCCCGCCAAGTGTTTTTTCACCAAATCGATAAGTGTGCCAACTTTGGTCATTTTTTTTTTTTTTTTGGTTCTTGTATCAGTGAAGAAGTCGGATCGCGTTGTGATAAGGTTGCTACTCCAAAACACAGCACGCAAAAACGCGCAAAATTAGCGGTTTTTAAAAATTTGGCGGGCTAGTGGCCGCCAAATACAACACGTGAAATCAGCGTTGCCAATTTGGCGAGTTATTTTGATCAGCGTCATTGGTCAATAAAATCTAAGTACCTACATTTCCTTCAGTTGAAAAAGGGTACTGCTTTTTCTGAAACTAACGTATTAGAGTCATCGCAGTCAAAGTGGCTCTTTTTCACAAAAATTGGATTTTTTTTCCATATAAGACGCATAAGAATCTTTTATTTTGGTATCGCTTTGCAAATTTTGCTGTTTGAGGCCAATACAGGATTACAGGCCTCACGCCCTTTTCCTTTTTTAGCAGATTCCATACTTTTCCATTGTAAGAAAAAAAGTAGAAAAATGTAACTGAAGAAAATGACACTGAATTCAAACTAATTGAGATTAACAGATTGTCTATATTGTGATTTTAAGTTAGAATTTCTATTTACGTATAATATTCTGCAAATGGTAGATTCATTAAAATCAAGTCTTAGTTTATCTATTTAAAGTAGCTTTTTTTTTTTTTTGAACTAATATTATAATTTCTATACTATATGTAAGGTTACTTTTATATTTATTTGTTTCTTTTATTTCATTTTCAATTTTAAGGCGATATGGTACCATCTTCACAATTTTTTTATTTTTAATATTTGATATTCGGTTTTAATTGTATTTTATAAAGGTTAATAATTAATAATAATTCCGTACAAAAAATTTTAATTTGTTGCAAAATGTTTGTAAAATTCAATTTTTTTCAACTTTTTTAAGCATTTTTTAAATTCCTAAGGTTTTTTTTAAATATGTCTCTTTTCTTTCAAATTTTTTTTCCAAGTACCTTATAATATACTACATAAAACTGTGCATGGGTTTCTTTTTGCTGCTGCTCTTTACTTTTTTATTAATTTTTTTATAATTAAACTTCCAAAAATTCCCAAAAAAACATTAATTTTGATTTTGAAATTTTTTAGAAAAAGTACTAAACATGTTAGATCTAATTCCATGCTAGTTTTACAAAACATACATTTAAGAACATGCATAAAAAATTTCAAACTTATACTTCAATTATTAAAAATTCCTTAGGGTTTTGAATAACAGTATATGTACAAAAATTCAACATGGAGAAATATGAGTTTGAATTTTTCATTCCATGAATAACATGATATAATATTCATCGAATAGTCTCAAACTTTTATGAAATGTTAATTAGCTTATTTAACACTACTTACCATAAAAAATTGCGCAATTAGGGGTTACTTTTTCTGCTTTAGATAACCTTTTAATTTAAATTAATATTATAATTCTTATTTCAGTGTCACAGTTTATTTTTTCTGAACTATCCTTTTCTTGAGTATCATTGTAGGTACAGTAATTATGTGATACAAAATTTCAAAAGTCTATTTTTCAGCCAAACAATAATGTGTGAGACTTTTTGTAAACATAATCTTAGATCATGATCACCTATTCATGACACAAATATCAAAGGGATTTTTTTTTACAATCAATGAAACTACACCTTCACTTTTCACCAGAATTTTTTCTGTCATGTCCATTTGTTCACACACGCACAAAAATAAACTGTTAGAAAAATTATGGATGAACACGAAAACTATGGATGCGATTAAATGCTGACCAAAGTAATTTTCCTTCTGACAATCTGTTTTTCTTGCTGATTGTATATATACACATGTATTGAATACATTTACTACATATAAATGTTGCATGGTTTACACATCTTATGCCATTTTCTGTCGTTGAAGATAAATATTCATCCTTCCTAATTATAATTCTTCCTTCATCGGCATATTCAATATTTTATTCAATGTAGAAATTATTGCTTTAAGTATAACAGAAAGAAAATGACACTGAATTCAGACTAATTACTATTAACATGTTAGTAATATCGTGAAGATAATGTTTCCTATTTACGAGAAACCAGATTTTACCATTTTTTTTTGTTTGTTTTTTTGCATGTCACTGTTTTTTGCCTTATGGTCCCTATGACCGATAAGAACTCATCTTTGTTTTAAAAGAAAGAAAAAAATTATAAATTTGTTTGAACAAAAGTCTATTTACTGAAACTATAATAAGGTGTCCTTAAAATAATATGTTCATGTTTTATTATTTTTTTTATTCTATTTTGACCAGATTTTTTATGATGACTTAACTTTGCTTCAGGCAATCTTGCAAATCAGAAAACTGTATCATTTATTATCGTAAAAATGTTTATGCAGAAAAAAAGATGCCCCTTAAAAAGATTTTCCGTCTAGATTTCATTAAAATTCACTGCTGAAATGATTTTACGCCTCTTGCCATCAGTGTTTAACGTTGCTTCTGATAATCTGTTCCTCACATAGTTACTTGGAGATCATATGCATATTTTATGTTATCATAATGCCCATATACGATATAAATATTTTAATTATCACTATAGTTATTTATCATTGTATGTATTCTTTCTTTTGCTCTTTGCAATCAAATTATAATTTTAATAGAAATATAGCGAAAAAGTATTGTTTCAAGAATAAGTTTTTTAGCAATATGGTTTATTATTTGTTTCATTCAGTACTGTTGTTGCTTCTGGAGTACTTCAACGGGGATCTGTTTTAGGTAGATTTTGTTTTTAGTATAATAATTAAATTTTTTTAGCATTGATTTATATCTAATGTACTCTATATAAGATGCATTACAGATATGTTAGACAGTATTATATGAGGTATGGGTGCAATTCTAATTTAATTTTTTTCAGTTGAAGGCTTTCTAATATTTCTTATTTATGATAGCATTTAGTGAATCAGTTTATCATCATTAATTTTTTCTTTCGGTTCATCTATTGCAGGTTATTTCCCCCACAGTTTCCGCAGCAGAAGCATACTACTGCTATCACATTACTATAATAATTTTTATTTATATTTGCATTTATTCCCATCTATTTACTCTTCAGCTTTCTAATTTTCTCTCTTACAATGAAATATTTGTTTTTGGAAAATTATTATTTACTTTGAAGCAAAATTGCAATTTGTTTAAAATTAATTATAGTGTGAACATTCATTCGGAAAAAATATTTTTAATTTTTGGTTATGCTCCTTTTTTTTTATACAGGGTGTTACCCTTACTAAAAATATTATAATTGCTATAATAGATGAATTTATGTTTTTAAAGCTTGACCCGTGCAAAGAACGGGCATTTCAGCTAGTATATATATATATATATATATATATATATATATATATATATATTTTAAAAAATATGTATATGAAACAATTGTGTAATTTATTTATCATTATTAATATGTTCTGAGTGTAGCTCACTTTCTTGAGATACATTCTGTAAATTAATCAAAGAAACTACCCAATTTATTCATATTTCATTTCTTCTTTATCTCTTCATATGTAAGATTTGCTGTTCATTTCCGTTTTCCCCTCTGGTTTTATTAGTATCAGTTAGATTCCGATACTTCCACCACAGAAACTGCACTCTGGTAAGTAGCACGTGTTTTTTGTTCTCAAGAATAAAACTGACAGGCCTGTCAAAACAATATTCTTTTATATCCTGCTAGATCAATTTTTGTTGCCTTTTGCCCTTACTTTGATCAGAAGAACAGTGTGATTTCTTGTTTGAAACGAGATGATTCACAAGTGGCAAGAGTTCATTCACGCAGCATGTAAATAAAGTTTGATTTTAGAATAGAATATTTTCTCTAAAATAAACAGATTTTTTAAGAAAAAATATATGGAAAATGGAATATGTCTTGATGTATCAGTTCGGAAATTACTTTAGATTCGCAATGTCAAGGTATATTAAGGTATATCCTTGCATAACCCTTAAAAAATGAATGGCAATGGTAATTTATGGTAACTAAATATTTTGAAAACACCGAGTTTTGTTCAAAAGTTAGGTATCTTATGAGCTCGATGTAACGGTAACTAAAAAATACAGTCAAACAGATTTTTCAGAGGTTAACTCTTTATTGATTTTGATAACTCTAAGTAAAGTGCATAATTTAATAAAATTACTTGAACCTCATATTAGATAAGGAAGACACAAAGAGAAGTTGGTACATATGTTTTAAATAAATGTCTCTACCTTTATTTTAATGGTTTTCACTATCTAAACGCATTAGTTATATTTTTATTGAGAACATTTATAACCCTGTGCACCACAAAGTATCACACGAGGACTTACATAGAAGTACGCATGAAGTACACATCGCAAAGGAAAGAAGGATTACAACAAAAACATCCACACCTTCTTCGGGATTCGAAACCAGGCCCTGAGGCACCGCAGTCAGCGTTACTACCCACAATACCTGATGGATGGCTATTAGTTATTTTAAAATTAAAACGGCTGCTTTAAGTGAATAGTACAAGTTTTAAGATCGTCGTTCGACACATCAATAGCATTTATTAAAAATAATTAACATAAGTATAGTATCAAAAATTTTGTAATTGATTAATTTTTTTTCATTTCTTTTTATTCTTTATTCAGAGCTTAAGGAACGGTATATTACGGAACTCATATAGGGTGGTCCCAAATTCATGGTACACACTTTAAGGGTAGGTACAGGACATTGTAACAAACATTTATTGCATAGGAATATATGGGCGCAATTGATGCGGTGAAACACAAACTCAAAAAGTAAGAGGCGAAAGGAAAGATAAAGTATTTATTAAAAGCGTCGTTGACAAGTATAATGTTTACAGTAACTATTCATAACTACTCAGCACATGAGCTATGAAGTCAAGCTGCAGCACACATTGCTGTACCACTCACCGGCAGTTGGAGAGTATAGCCTGCCAGATTACTGTACTTGATTGTGGGTCTTTCAGTCACAACGTGCAAGATACTTTCTTCCACAAATCGAATGTGTGCAACTCTTCGTCAACCAGCATCATATCTAGTGCGATTGAACGAGCCTTTTCTCAAAGTTGACGGTGTAACCAATGAAATTTTCTGTGATCTGGCATTCATTGATCATATGCGCTTGATACATCCGTATGGTAATTTTACCGTTACAATTTGCACAGCCATACATGCAATGCATGGGTGCACTTTTGGCACACGTGTTGTTGTTTCTCTCTTATGCCACCTGATCGACCGTAACATCATATCAAGGACTGCGAAATTCATCACGACAACGGGCTACATATACGCCTACCGTTATCCGAAGCTTTGAGCACCAAGCAGGGAATAGAGCGATTTGGCTCAATTCTTCACCAATTTTGAGGGCTAAAACCCTAGGAGTGGTCAGGAGCCTCCCACCTCTATTGCCCTTCCACCAACCTCAGAAGAGGACTTGTGTTTCGACGGCTATTTTAGAGTAACTCCATTCCGCAAAGGCACTATACATTTACAAGAGCCCATGTCATCTCCAGGATTCAACCCAGGCCCAAAGGCACCAGTCAGCATCACTAACCACTATGACAGATAGGCGACTGATATGCGTAAAATCTTCTATCGAAGACGTCAGCAGAAGTGCGAATTACGCTTTCCCTTACTGAGAGGCATCATGTTGAAGGATGTGTTAGGCATTTTTTGCCCCCTACCAGGCAACGCAACCAACCGATAACTCAATTTCTCTTTTCTTTTGTTTTCCCAATTTGCTCCCCGTCTGTCTCTTCTCCCGTACATTCCTATGCAATAAATGTTTGTTACAATGTACTGTATCTACCCTTAAAGTTTGTACCATGAATCCGGACCACCGTGTATATAACTCATTCGCTTACCACAAAGTGAAAAATTTGAGTTTCTAATACTTTTACTCAAAATAAAAACGAAATACTTACTTTGATTAAAGCGTACAGGGAATTATTGAATACTAATTTCTTTCTTTCACCTACGTTTTTCTCTTTATAATAATTTAAATAAACACACACGCACACATGAAATACATTCCTAAAGTATACTGAATAATTCTGAGATGGTGAAATAAAATTGTTTATTTCTTTATGTATACCTCTTCATTTTTTTATTTCATAATATTGTAACTACAGTGAAAAGGAGAGAACATTATATTTTTCTTTAGGAGACTAATAAATAACATGTATGTTCAACGTAATATCTTTAAATTTCATTTGAATTTTCTTAAGAAAAGTTACGTACAAGTAAGAAATAGATCAAAATCTCATAGAAAAAGCACCATATTTTTTTTCTAAATCCATTACATTTTTAATATAATTCTTCATAAAACAAATTTTAAAAAATTAAACATCTTTTTTCAGTACTAGTTGCGGTTAAAAAGGAAATTTAAAGCTAACTTAAATATTTTTTCTTTATTAAGGTTATTAAATGAAAGCAATATAAAATTTAAACTCAAATTAATTTAGCAGAAGAATTAATTATCATTATTATCAATTAATTATTTAAATCATGATAATTTTACCCGCGTCAATATAATGTATTTCCTTTAGATGACCAAGTAAAGCTGTTGACAAACATTTCAAAGTTTGTACAGCAGCAAAATTTGGAGCTCACTTTCTTAACACTATCTATTAAGAAAATTTAACATTGGGAAAAAATGGGTTTTTTTATTTCATCATTCGATGGGTTTTTATACACAATTTTATGATTGGACATCATCAGTGTGTTGTAAAAGTAGAAGAAATCCCTTAATATAGCAGTAATTTTTTGGTCAATTATATTTAAAATTTTAAGGAATAAATTTTGTTGCATTTTCTGCATATGTACATCTTTTTCCTTTGCATAAAGTTTTGTTTAATTAATTCAAAAATTGAATTATATTTTCAAACCTTTTCTTTATAGAAATTTATAAGTTGTTCTACACAATTTACGTAATTATTTTAGATTATAAGTAAATTATTTCTATATAGTTTTAGACTACAAAGATTTACTGTGACATTCTCTCTTGAAAAACGCATCATATACATGATAAAATTCCTTGAGTATATAAAATTATCGACAAATTTTTAAATATATCTCTTTAGAGAATACCATTAGAATTGTAAGAAATAAAAATGTATCTGCAAAGTTTATTTAGAATGGTATATTTTCCATTTTTTATCATTTATTAGTCCATAGAAAACATATGTAACTCTAAAGTTTGTTCAATGATTTAGCTTAGTAATATAAATTAAAAACGAATTGAAAACCATAGAAATATGAAAATTTTCTCTTTTATGTAATTTGTTGTTGTTATTTCATAGATTAGAATTTTTGGAAATATAGATATATAACGGTTACAAGTTTGAATAAATTTTCTTAAGCTTTCTTCTTTCTTATTGAATATTTCCACAAGGTACTTGTTTTATACAAGCTAAAGGCGAGCTTATATTTGAGGTATATTCCATAACTCTTAAAAATTTTTTATATGATTATGGTCTACATTTGTGATGTCACCTACTCTCATATCTAAGCTCCATCTGTAAGACATATACAAGGCCACAATATACTATTAATATATGCTTGAGGCTCCTATTCATCCCACACAGAAAATAGTTTGACCCAATCTTAATGATCAAATTTCTTATGAAAGAAATGTAATTAATACAGAAGATAAGTGTGTGTTTGTAATAATTTAAATTTTTCAGTACTTATTTGAAATGCAGAATTTGCCCTGCTATACATTAATTTCTGATAACTCAGTTGAATTCCTTAAGGTTTTGCCCTAATATTTTAACCTGAATTTTTGAAATTTATCTAAACATTTTTATCTAAGTTTTGCTCTTATGTTTTAAACTAATTTTTTGAAAAATTTATCTAAACTTTTCCATTTAAAGCTAGAACGGATTCTTTGTAATAAGGTTATCCAATATGTCTCTTGTTATTATAACTTAACCAAATTTCTTACTATACACATATAAAAGTATTGTGCGAAATATTTGCAATGTTATTACTAAAACACTTCAGTAGAGAGAAAAAGATCGACATTATATAGATAAAGTACCAAGCAAATTAACTAAAAGCTAGAGTTAAACAAAAAGAATTTTTTTTTTAAAATTAAAATAATTGGGGTATTGACTGAATTACAGGAACTAAAATTTAAAAAAAAACAAAATCAGAAATGTAAAAAAATAAAATTCTTGAAATTATCATAAATTTGATATAATTCCATATGAAATTCTTCTACTAAAATTACTAGAGATTATATTATTTCCAATAGAATCAAAAGTAATTACAATTATTTTTTAACAGTAAATGCTTGTTGTATTTTCTTCTGTAAATAAATAAATTGCTTAAAACATATTTTTCACATTAAAAGCACCAAAAAAATTTTCACATTTTTCGAAAGTAAAATGTAAGACCTTCTGGCAAATGAATATTTGTCTAACATGTATAACGTACAGATTTATCTGTTCTGTCTGTATGCTTATGAATTTTTACATTTGTTATTAACTAAAAGTGCATACTAACTGATCATTGAATCATCATACAGAAATTATTTAAATCGAAAGCTAACACAAGCATATAGTGAAAATAAATGAGTGCGATAAGTTTAAAATTGAAATTTTATTTCAAAACACTAAAAATTCTTACTCTATCTTTTAATGAAACTTTTATTTCTCACCAACCCCTTTGGATGAGACGGTGATAAACTCAAAACACAATGCACTTGCTTTCATAATTAAAACAAGACTTTGAAGCAGTAGGAAATGGTGACAGAATCAAGATGAATGGCCGCTGTCGAGAATTCGTAGTATAATTAAGAGGTTATACTGCGTTATCTTTCATAGGAGTCTTCACTTCGGGAATAGTGAAGTAATGGGAAAAATGGTTCGTCTTTTGTGACGAAAACCGTCTTCTCCTTGGGGAAATGGATGAATTGTATCAATTCGTCTAACGCGAAGTAACGTAAGATTTTAAGTCATTATTTGGTGTTTAGAGCTTTAAAGTCAAGGGTATAAAACAATCAGTTTATTAAGTTTCTAATGTACATTTTGTATCTTCTCTAAAACATATAATCTACTTACGTATAAGATACAAACGTTTGAAATGAAGTGAGTGCAAATTTATTCCCATATTTAAAATATAATTATTTATAAAATTATAAAATGAATTAATATTCGGTTTTCCAAAATCCTACCATTTGAGTACACTAAAAAATTTATTTACGTTACTAAAATACAGTAAATTATTGTGGTAAATTGAGATCTTAAAGTCTTCCATGAAAATTATCAACCGCTGTTTGATCATGTACTCAAAGTCAGTGTTGTTTCAACTAAATCCCGAATTTGATATTGGTTATGAGTCGTCTATGTATGTTAAATTTGTCTAGGTTCTAAATTCACAAGTTGCCGAAATTGTGTTTCTCTCTCTCTTAAACTTGAATTTTCAGTGATAAAATTTAAGTTTAATTTAATTACTCTAATTTTTGGATAAGGTAGAATTATGAGCTAATAAATTATATACGCTGTCTAAATTTGCGTATGAAAGTTTTTTTTTAATGAATATATTTCTCAAAGAGGTTTTTCGCTACTAAATATAATCTTCTAAAGTGCTTTTTAATAAATACAAATTGGTACTTTTTTATATAAAAATATAAACTTATTTCAAAATTTTAAGATCTGTGCTTACAATTCCCCTGAACAGAATCATTTCTGTTGGGGATAAAAAAAGGTAATGTTGCTTTATTGTATATTCTGATTTTTATGTGTATGTACTTTTACATTAATGGCCATTAAATTTGTACACATTTATCTTTTGTCCAAATGTTTTAATACAATAAATACAATTTTTCGCCTTGATTTAAAACATAATTTTTTGTTAAAAACTTTTTTAATAAGGATACTGAAATCACTATAAAATAGAATAAGAATTACATGGAAAAATTAAATTATTTTACTTTAAGTCGAAATTCTTGGGCATATCTTAAGAATTTCGAAATGGATAGTTATGTTCAAAATAAAATGTGTTTCTAGTGTTTTCTTCCCTCACCACGAAGTGCACTATGCTCCCCTCCCGTAAGAAGTTTTCATTGTTCCAATAGATAGCCTGTCGGCTTCGGCGTGTTAGGGCGGTGGCCAAAATTAAGAATGTGCCCCCTTGTGTCTTTACAATTTGATTTTAATACTTTTGTTTAACTGTAAATAACAGTGCTGTCCTCAAAGAATACGTCTGCTGAAAGAAACTGTAATAACATCATACATTCTACAACTACATTACAACAGTGGAGCATTAACGCCAGGATACGAGAGATCAAAAGAACTACGAGGTAGGCAATCCTTTTGACTTTGTTTGAGCGAGTTCAACAACTTTTATTTACTTAATTTGCGGGGTTAATTAATTTAGTGTAGTTCTTTCAAAACATGTTTCATGAAACTTGAAAGGAAGAATTAATATTATTTCTGATGAGTTAAGGAGAAAATAAATACAAAAATGGACGTGTTGGATTTTTGAAAAAATAGTCTTAAACGGTGATAAATATAAAACCTATGAAGAGTTTATCGATGATTATTTAGATTTGATCTGTTCAGATAGAAAATTGAAAGAAGAACAAGCGATTTTAATGGCAGAATCACAGCTTCAGTTTGAAAAAATAAAACTTGGAAAAGTTAAATTAGAAATAGAATTTGGTAAATGAAATTTAGAAAAGGCAAAATTGGAAAGTTAAAGAGATAGCAATGATTTGCAACTAACAAATCCAGAAGCAACAAGTCAAACTTCGATAGAAAATTTTATTCAAAGCATTCTTACTTTGACTCTTCCGGTTCCTAAAAAACAAGAGAGATATAATTTATTTTTCTCTTCTTTAGAGCATTCATCCAAAAAAAAAATGTATCGAATGAATTTAACGTAGAGATTCTTTAAAATCTATACGGAGAAAAGGCCGAAAATATTTTAGTTAATGTAAAAGATGAAGAAATAAATGATTATATGTGATAAATTAAAAATTAAGTTATGAGATAATTTAAATCAACACCTTTAACTTGCATGCACATTTTTCAAAAAGCAAAATGAATGCCAAATGAGAAGCTTGTTCAGTTTACATCTCGTTTGTTAACCGATTGGAATCAATACCTTTCATTTATGAACTGTGAATTATTTTAATTCTTTAAGGGAGTTAATTGTTACCGATAAAATATATCAAGCACTAGATTATGAAACTGACGTTCATGTAAATATCAAACAGGTGCAAAGTTGGTTCAAACCAATTCAAAGGGGAAGCGAGTGTGACATGTTTTTTGCTTGTAAAAGTAGTCTCTTTTCTGAGTTTACACATAGAGCATGTCATAAACACTCGCAAAATCATTTTAAATAAATCCCTCCTCACGCTAGAACGAACGCGATAAATCTTAATTCGAAAGAAAATAAAATTAATAACTCTGAACAAAGTAAAGTAAATAAAAGAACAAAATATTATATTTGTGGTGAAATTCATTTACCTCGATACTGTTATAAGATATATTTTAAATTAAAAAAATGAGAAAAGAGTAGACTTCTCAAGTGCAATATGTGTAACCAAAAGTTGACCGTGAGTCTCTGAAAAATGTCATTGCTGAAAGTAACTTGAAAGCAATAAAATGTTTTTCTGAACTCAGAATTTTTATATATAATTCCAGGATTTTATTTGTAATGTATCTTTTCAGATAATTGTAATGATAAATTGGGAAAGAATACTTTTAAGTACTGCATTTGCAGGAAATGTTGAAGCAAAACTAATTAAAATTTTTATAGTTCTTGATAATAATTCTTTGAACTATCCAATGGATTGCTATATAGCGATCTCAAAGTGCAGAAATTTTAATAGCTCCTTCTTCATATGACTCTTTTGTGTTCAATATATGCAATGCTAATAAAAAAGAAAATGAAATTGCTGGCGAATCGGCTGATTACTTATTCCGTTTTCAAACGAGGAAACTGATGCATAGTGAGGTAAAGAAATATTTTATGTTAAGAGGACTCAGATAATTTCAAATTGAATTTGAATTCCAGTAAAATGACAGGAGAGCAGAATAATTATGACTCTATTGAAAAGTCTCGTGCAGAATTAAAATTTATGGGGACGGAGTACGATTTAAGCAAAAATTTTTAATTTAAGCATTTTCAAAATTTTTTGTTTGCCTCCTATGCATGTATACTATGTAAAACAGATTTTGTGCTCAAAATTTCATAAAAAGCTAGCCATTTATTTTTTAACTAAAATTTTAAAATTGAAGTGATTTTAAAATGCTACTATTCCTACAAAAATTTACGTACACGCAGGAAATTTGATTTACAAATACGTCAAACTATGTATAACAAAAGTTGGTATGGGTTTTGCGATAACATGATTGGTATTTGTACAATACTTCTTTTTATAAATGCGTATTGAAAATTCCATAAAAAATGTACAAATTCTGATTTCAATTATTTTTTTTTAAAATTAAGTATTACTTTGATTCAAAAATGCCTGCCAACTTTTGTTACGTGTACTATTAGCAATAGGTAAAAAAATTCAAAGCATTAGGCATAATAGAAAAAAAAGAATTAGTATTTTAAATGAAGATAAACTAGTTATTTTATCTTTCCGAGATAAGTAAGTTTAAAGTTTTGGTTTGCCATAGAAATGTGAGTAAAAACGAACGTAAAAGCTACCATAATTCTGTGTTTTTTTTTTAAGTTTAGAGCTTTGAAATCTTGTCATGTTATAGAAAACTATGTAAAAATAATTTAAGCTAAAAAAAATTACATTTGGATTTTTGACCAATTTTTGTCAATTGAATCGTATTGTGTCCCTATAATAAGGAAAATTTTATATTAATTGATGGGTTAAGTTATCACAAGGATTAAATTCTAAATGAACCCGTTATACAATTAGTTTTACAGCGTTGCAGACTATATAAAGTAATGAAACTAAACAATGAGACAGATTTTTAGGATCATATATTGGTTAAAAAAATAAAAGAGAGGATAAAATATGATTTCTTTTGGCAAAATATGTTTAGAGAAGTTGCTGGGTTTGTGCAGACATGCGAAGGGCATCAGCATCGGAAGCATGGGGACATTGGAGACAGAACTCCCTTAACACCGGTTGTCAGCCTGAACTTTTCTTTGAGATAGTGAATATTGATGTGATCGAACCAATTCAATCATCATCTGATAGAGGGCATAAATACGTTCTTTGTGTGATGGATCAACCTACGACATTGGCGTACTGGGCTATACCCATGGCTGAAGACAGCAAAGATGTTACATCTTTCCAAGACTCAGCGACAACAGTGCTGTTTTAAGTTGATGAGTTTTTGTTTCAAAAATGCATCTGCCACATTTCAGCTGGAAATGAACAAGGCGTTATCGTGTTATAGAGAATTTTCAAGTGCTTACATTGACGATATCGCAATATTCTAGAAAAAATTGGGAAGAACATCTTCATTTGAATACTATTTTAACGAAACTTTCAGAGTTGAATTTCACTATGAACCTTAAAATTTTGTCTTTGATAAAACTCAAATTAAATATTTCGGACATTTCATCGGTTCTGATAAGCATGAACCAAATTCCTGAAAAAACTGCAGTTATCAACAACTTACAAGTTTCTAAAATGAAGAAGGAACATCACAGTGTACCTGGTCTGTGCAATTACTACCACGTATATATTCCCAGATATTCCCAGATATCCATTGACAGAACTCACCAAAAATATAATACCTAATGGGTGCGCCCTCTAGGGGGGCGTGATAACTCAACGAGGATGCACGAGCATATTAAAAAGTTGTAAGCAAATAGTTATTTAAAAAATTATTAATTTGCTGAAGGTATACAATCAAAATACATTCTGACATAATAAAAAGATAAAATACACATTTACACTGAAATAATGAACGTGTAAATGTATAAATACTGCCCATTATATTTCATACTTAATTTAAACAATACTATAAGGGCAAGTTTAATAATTACTAGTGAGCCCATGGGCTTGTCACAATAAAAGTATATGCAAAATTTAAAGTTTATCATACTAATTTGTATGGTTTATAGTTAATCCCTTAACTGCAGTTAAAATGTTACGTGGTTTGCTTCCCAATGCCACCATTTTCCACGCAGGCACGCGTATGTGATGTATTTGGAGGGGGGGGGATATATCAGCAAATCTTCTGAAATAAGTAAGCAAACGCTGTAAGAGATACGCGATTCCTCAAGTTCCAAAATCTCGCGAAAGCTCTTCCTTTGGAATGTCAGGGTACACAACAATAATCATTCCCTGCATGATAGTTTTCTATTGGAGTTCATTTAGTTAAGCGCATTAAAATTAAACTTTGAGTGTTTTCTTATCTAAAACAACCACATTTCCATAAATTGCAAATTAATATTTAACGGTAACGGTTATACATTTACGTGGAACCTTACAGAAATCTCTATCATCCACTTATAATAAGTAGAAAAAATAAGAATAATTCACTGAAGTGTTACATAAGAATACAAAGCAGTCCACAGTGAGTGCAGTGCAACAACGCTGATGGAGGGGTGAGGGGGAGTATTCCAAAGCATTCGGAATATTTTCATGGATAGAAATACACAGAGAATATCATACTTCCTAAACAAGTATATATACTTCCAGGGCAATTAACGCTTTGGGTGAACGAGACGGTCATATATGTAGGTGGGACTAAAGAGGTTAAGGTTGTATTGTACCTTTAGCGTCAAAGTATAGTATTATTGAATTCAATGTATTGTAATTGTAAGGAAGGGGGCGCGATGAAAATAATGATTTAATAATGGTTCACAAATATTGAAAGTTTGAGAAGAACTGCCTTATTTCAGCTTCTGAAAAACGCTTTAGTGGAAGAACCTTCACTGTACTCCCCAGTGTCTGATAAACCGTCTACCATTCATTCATATGCATTGCAAATTGGCATAGCTGCTTGTCTGTCACAAAAATGTGGTAATAAGTGTTTCCGAATCACTTATGCAAGTCAAAAAATAAGCAAGATTCAATTGTCATGGTCAATTATTGAACGAGAAGCATTTCGATTGTGTGGACCTTAAAAAAGTTCGAAGTATGGGTATTTGAGACTGGAATTGATTTTTTTATTGAGAAAGACAGAGATTATAACGATTTGCCTTAGTTAACAAAGAGTGTACCACAATCTGTGAGGTTACGAAGATGGGCTTTTGCTCTACAAAAGTTCAATTTGACAATCAAACGTTGTCCTGGTATCCAAAAATTAGATTTAGTGAATAATTCTTTTCTTTATCTAATTTTTTTTGTATTTCAATATGTGTTTCCTTCCCACACCAGGAGGAACACTGTGTCCTCCCCCCCCCCCGTAAGAATGTTTTTGTTTAAATAGATAGTTTCTCGGCCCCAGTGGGTGTGGGCGGTGGTTAAATTTAAGAATTTGCCAACGCGGGTCATGACAATTAGATTTTAATATTTTTGTTAAACTATAAATAAACGTGATCTCGTTAAAGAATACGTCTGTTGTGGATGAAACTGCAACAACATTACAACAGGGGTTATTACTGATTATTGTAAATATATTTCATTTTTTTATCCTGTTTCTTTCCGTTGAATTTAAATAAAATCAGACAAAGGTAACTAATTTCTCCTTAAAGAAAGAACACGTAAGAATCTCAATCTTGGAACTAATCTATATATATAAAGGAGAAAACAGAGAGCGACTCACTCACTGACTGACTGACTAATCACGAAATCTCTGGAACTTTTCAACCTACAGACTTGAAATTTGGTAGACATGCTTCTTTGATAGAGTAGACATCAGGTAAGAACGGATTTCCCGAAATACGAAACGCAAGGGGCGTTACGGGGGTTAAAGGGCGTTATAAATAATTGTTTCCATGTTTAAACTACTCAATGTACAATTTTGAAATTGGGTTAGCAGATTCCTTTCATACAGTAGAGATCCGCTACAAAATGAGTTTGGTGAAAATCTTCCCCCAAGTGGCGTTGCAGAGGATTAGGGGGGCGTTATAGATAATTATTTTCATTTTTAAACTATTTGACGCACTGTCTTTAAATTTGAAATAGATTCCTTTCGTAGAATAATGATCAGTTACAAAACGGGTTTTGTGAAAACAGACTTCTAAGTGGCGTTGCGGGGGATTAAGGGGCGTAATAGATAAATATATCCGTTTTTAAACTACTTCACCTACCTGCTTGAAAATTGTTAGGTAAGTTTCTTTCATGGAGTAAATATCCACTACAAAATGGGTTTTTAAAAAATTGACCCCCAAGGGGTGTTGCGGGGGCGGGAGTTTAAGGGGCGTTATTAATTCCTATTTTTAAGTTATTAGACGTACAGTCTTGAAACTTAGTAAGCAGATTCCTCTCATAGGGTAGAGATACGCTAAAAATGGGTTTCGTGAAAATTGCCCCCAAGTGGCGTTGAGGGGACTTAAGGGGCGTTATTGATAATTATTTCCATTTTTAAACTATTAGACGCACAGTCTTTATATTTGATAAAGAGATTTCTTTCATTGAGTAGAGATCAGCTATAAGAAGGTTTTGTGAAAACAGACCTCTAAGTGGCGTTGCAGGGGAATAAGTGGCGTAAGAGATAAATATTTTCGTTTTTAAACTATTTGACCTACCTGCTTGAAAATTGGTAGGAATGTTTCTTTCATGGAGTAAATATCCGCTACAAAACGGGTTTGGAGAAAATTGAACCCCAAGGGGTGTTGCGGAGGGTTAAGGGCAGATATAAATAATTATTTCTTTTTTTAAACTATTAGACTCACAGTCTTGAAATTTGGTTAGCAGATTCCTCTCATAGGATAGAAATACACTGCAAAATGTGTTTTGTGAAAATCGACCCTAGGTGGTGTTGCGGGGGTTCAAGGGGCGTTATTGATAATTTTTTTGCATTTTTAATTAATTGGACGCACAGTCTTCAAATTTTGCTAAGCAGATTCCTTTCATAGAGTGCTATTCCCCTACAAAATGGGTTTTGTGAAAACAGACCCAGAAGTGGCGTTGCGGGGACTCAAGTGGCGTTACAGACAATTATCCCCATTTTTAAACTGTTAGACGTACAGTCTTGAAATTTGATAAGCAGATTCCTTTCGTAAAGTAGAGAACCGCTACAAAATGGGTTTCGCGAATATCAACTACCAAGTTTAATTTCGGGAGATTAAGAGGCGTAATCGATAAATATTTCCATTTTTAAACTACTTGATCATCCTGCTTGAAAATTGGTAGGCATGCTCCTTTCATGAAATAGAGTTCCTCTAACAAGAGTAAAATGAAAATTGACCCTAAAGATGTTTGCGAGGGGTCAAGAGGAGTAACAGAAAAAAATTCCTGTTTTTAATTGTTAGACCCATATACTTGAAATTTGTTAAGCATGTTTCTTTTGTTGAATAGGGATCCACTAAGAATAAATTTTAAGCAAATCAAGTTCTGGGGGGTTGCACGGGGGACGTATTGACAAAAAAAATTACTTTTTTCGAGCTACAAGGACTATAATAATGAAATTTGGTTTGCATTTTTCTTTTGTTGAGTTGAAATCCGCTAAGAGCGGTAATTTTGGAAAACGGCTCTCAACGGGATTACGGGGATATTGATATTAAAACTTTTGTTTTTTTCTGTTAGATTTAGACTTGAAATTTGGCTTGCATGTTCAATTTACGGAGTAGAGATCCACCGAAAATTGGTTTTGCGGGAATCCACTTGGTTTTTGAGTTACGAAAGAGCAAACATCATTCTATGCTTCAATTTTAGAGATTTTTAGAAAATACAAATTAGATGAGTTCTGCCCTTTTTTTTTTATCAACAGGTAACAGTTACAGGTATAAGTATATTTTTAAATTCAATCGAATTCTTAATGCTAGGACTTAGATATCAATAATTTATACATATATATAAGCAGCAAAAATTTATAAAACATCATGAAATACCCAGCGAAGCAGGAGGGTAACAGCTAGTAATGATTATATTAACATAACGCATCTGGTAAAAGTTGATAGGAGTAGCGAGAGCAGTCGACGATGAGAAGAAGCGGAAAGTGTAGAGAGTGCTGGAAGATGCAGACGCGCGTTTCTTAAATGACGTTAATGAGAAACTAGTCTTTTATTTTTGAATAACTGTATATTTGTTCTAACAAAATTAATAGCAAATTAATTTTATAAAATTATTTGGGACTAATCTAGCAGCTTCTCGTACTTTGGTAGTGGATCATCCGTTCGGTGATTTATCTCTGCTCTCAAATGTAAAGAAACCAGGAAATAACTTACAGTTCCCAAAAATGAAAAATATATATAGACAATGTGGATAATTAAACAATTAAACTGATTTCAGAATAGATAATAAGCTGATAATACGTGCTGATGATACGTACTGATGATTCAACACAGAAAAAAATTACTAAATCACGAGATGTTGATTTCATACATAAAAGTTTTGGATTTAAAAAGAGATAAATGAAAAAAATACTAAATACTTTAATTTTTAAGATTAGAAACTAAAATAATAAATATTATTTTCTCAGTAACGTTCTAAATTATCTCAAGAATTATCAAAAACGATAGTTTAAACATTTAACAATCAGACTTTAAATATTACAAAATGTACACAAACTTCAGAAATTTTGCTTTTGTAAATGATGCTAGATTATGAACGAAAAAAAAAATAAAAGCAGTTAGATACTTAATTTAAACAAAATATGGCGGCTTACACAATAGTTTGAGCACAGCGTATAAAACCTTTTTTCGCCTTAATTTTTAAAGGAAAATGAAAGCATGTATACATTAAGTAAAGTCAAAGAAAGTTTTAAAAATTGTGCTTACAATTCCTAATGAAATGTCTTACGGAAGTTCATTCATTAGTACAAATGTATTCCTCAAAAGTTTGGTTTTAATATATATATATGTATAACGTTTTTTGTTTTAATTCTAAAGAAAAGTACATTTTTCTCATTTTTAACTGATTAATAATAAAATTAAGGAAATAAATATAAAAGAGTAGATTTATTTTTTGAAAAAAACATTTCCCTTTTAACCAACAATCGAGCTTTAATAAATCCTACCAGATTTTTCAGAGCTATACTTACATAAAAACCATCATTATTTTGACTGCCAAGTTTTTTTTAACTATTGTTTTTAAATTTTGAATCTTGTTAAACATGCCTGTTTTTCTCTCCTTATTATGGAACATTGATTGTTTTTTCTAAAAATATATTTCGCCTCAAAATGAAAGAAAAATATATTATCAAATTCCAAATATCATTAAAACACACGAACATAAAAATAAAACCAAAATAAAATACCTGGAATTAAAGACAATATGCCTTTTCTTACAAAATTGGGTATTTGAAAAAAAAATTCAAAGCTACAAAGAATTTTCCTATAAAAGTTAAAAAGAAAGAATGAACCTCTATTATGCTTGGGAGAGTTAAAAGCTATTAGGGAGATATTTAAGTTTCAAAAAAAAAAGGAAGAATAGGTAAATGAGCACATTAGTGTTTATTGTAGTAAGTAAAGGATTTTAATACCCTGTACATAAAAAGTTTTAATTCATTTATCCGAAACTAACCTAAAGTTTACTTAGCTTATACAAAGCATTTCATTTTTCCTTTTCTTTTAGGGATTAGATGTAAAATGGACAGAAAAAACAAAGACGAACTACAAATATGGCTTAAATATAAATGAAATTTTCTTCCGCTTTTCTTTTACTTTACCCTTTGGTTTCCTTTGTTCAGAGTTGAGTGGAAAAGTTCGAGTTTCCTGACCTAAGATTAATAAATTATTAACAGAGTAAAGCAGAGACGTGGTTCATTTATCAAACCATCAATAATAAAACACTAAATTGGTTGCTATTTTATCTACACTATTAAGGTATAATTTTTTGCTTAACATAATTTTGAATTGTCTCCGAAATAACGCAAGGTTTTTCAATAACTGTCTGTTTTTGGTTGACAATTCAGAAAATGAAACAAATACAATTAGTTCAAACTATGCAACACTTCGATAAAAAGCATGCAAATAATGTACAAGAAAAAGATAAATAACTATAAATAATGTCAGTTTTTTCAATTGGAAGATCGGACGATGCCATAGTTTTACTTCTATAGTAGGGGACAAAAAAATTAAGCTTTCAAAACTAATGTAGCTCTAATGAATGCACAAAATCCACTCTCGAAGAACTACGTGCACTGAAAAAAAAAACTGTTAAAAAAGACTATTTTTCAAATGCAGCTTGAAACATGCTTGCATTGAAAACAAGTTTGGTTTTAGTGCACAAGACTCGATAAATTGAAAACAGATGTGGTAGACATTTAGAAATAATGTTACTAAAATATCCTCCCTTCCATGATTCTTCTACGTGAGTGAATTTCATCTCTTCGGAACAATAGTGATGCATTGGGGGGTTCTAAATCTGGGGTTAAAATTAAGTAAGTCCCCATGACATAGATCCATGTTCATGCAGCTAATTTTTTGTAGGCTAGTTTTGATAAGCGGGGTGTAATGTAGATCACACCACCACGTGGTGCACGCTGGGTAACATTAAATGATTTACGACCGAAGCATGGCTTTGGAGTTATTTCTGCTTTGATAATCAGTTAAGTGTAGATATAATGGTTGAAGGTTATCTAAGGATCCTACATTGGAATGCTGGTGGCTTTCCAAAGAACAAATGTTAGAATTGGGAAATAAGTTAAATGAACTCAATGTGGATATGATTAGAGTTTTCGAAGTGAAAATTAAGAAAAGCGAACATCAGAAGTATACATTTTAAAATTAAACCACATATTGTACTGAAAAATAAAAGCAAATTGCAATTTGTATAATAGTGGGAATTAGAATTACTGTAATAGCAGTTTTATTCGTATAATTAAGACAACAAATACAAGTGAAGATAAGAATGAAAATATTCAAGATAAATGCACTGTCTGATATCTATAGTTATTTTTTTAAAAAAAATGCTTTATTTGATATTTTTAAGAAAATCCTGGCTTTTTTTCAGGTTTTGCTAGAAAAAATATTATTAAAAATGAACGATGGAACAGATTTTGAAATCCATACTGACTTTCGTTTACAATAATCCTAGAAACATAAACTACTTAACATGACTAAAAACATTTTAAAAATTGAGCATTTTTTATAAAAGTTTGAAAAAACTTCAAAATTACTAATTTTCTTAAAATTGTTAAATAATGGCTGTTCAAACTGATTTTTACTTACAGAATCAGCTTAATGATATAATATAAATATAAAACATAAAATATTTTTACTGTTACTATATATATCTCCACATTTTTTTTTTGTTTTGGAAATGGGTATTGTTTAGGGTTAAGAACATCAATAAAGGTTTTCTTTCAGAGAGCTTATTAACTTTTTGAACCACCTTCATACTTTAAACTTTTTACCCACATTAAAGTGTGATTGTTGCAAAAAATGTTAGAACATTAAGCTTATTTTCCCCCTTACAGGTTACTAATAATTGAGTTTATTTGTAAGATATTATTTTTCCTATATATACATCATCTCCTACATCTCCTAACAATCAATGCTATATTTTGGATAGATACACGGGTAATATTTTTACTTTACTTTTATAGTAATTAGTGAGAGATTAATATTTTTATGATTTGTAGACTGATATCCTTTCACAAAATTATTATCAATTTAGAGAACATCAACAAAAATTATCCATTGAAATTATTTTCTAAAAAATTAGTTTACAAATCAATTTAAGAATTTTCTGTCTCATAAAATACAAAATAGTTAAAATAATATAGATTTACAAATTATTTTTTGAAAGAAAGTAAAATTCATCAATGTATTTTATGTACTGAGATTTTTTTTTAGCTTTTTATGTTTACGTTTTCTTGTATAAAAACAGAAAGCCAATTAATAAATATAACTAATCACATTAGCAGATTATTCATATGGGCTAAGTTTAAAAAAAATTAATTCCTTTGATATAACATGGCAACAGAAAAAAGCTATTTTCAGTGCATATCAATTTTTAGAAGTTGATATATAGTTAGAATTTATGTATTACGAATAATTAAATTATCACTTTTCTGCTCTTTTAGTACTAAATATTTTGAATTTTAACCATTTTTATTTTTAGAAATTAATTAATAAAATTGTGGGATAAAAAAAATTCCCCATTTTACATAAAAAAATGGTTGAGATTAAGTTTCTTTTTCCTGGCCCATATGTATAACAGAGTACTTATACACTATAGATTTTTTCTTTGTTGTTTGCAATTAATTATGTAACTAAAATGTTTTTAATTATTTGAATAAATAAAAGATGTCCCCAAAACTAAAGCAAGCTTTTAATTAAATAAAAAACGCTGTTTTTTTCTTTCAATTGTTATTTTTTTTATTGAATCGTAAAGTACATAGATGATAGGGTTGTGTATGTAATAACACATAGTGTACTCCATGACTTTGCAGGAACATACGCACACTTTTGTTCAAATTTTCTAGTGTTAGAATGCAATGTTGAATTCCCTACTTCAATACACTATTATTTGTGAGTTGGTTGGAATAGATCTTTGACTTCAAATAACATCATCAAAAGATATTGAATGGTGTTAAAGCACTCGATCTAGAGGGTCAATTCTTACCACCGAATCTAGAGAGTTCGTCACCAACGCAACGTCAATGAAACACAGCCACATTTATGTAAAATAGTCATGAAAATTTTCAGCCAATGAGTGCGTCTGCACCAGCCCGTGGAGTTCTTATGTGTGATTCCATATACAACCATATCCTCTCTGTGTACTTTTAGATTCAATAAAAAAATAACAATTTAGAAAATGACATTAATTCTATAAGAGGGAAGAAAAAGTATTTTTTTAAAAAAATAAAGTATTTTCTTATAATGTATATACATTGTATAGAAAAAAATACAATTGTAAAATCACTACCAATTGTCTGCTTAGGGAAAATGTTAACATTTTATTTTCATAAAAACTGTTTAATAGAAACTACAGAACCCAGAAATATATAAAAGAGATAGAGACTCTGCTTTTCGTTGATGCTCATTTACTTAGCAATACAATACAGAATAATTCAGCCTTAAACAATTCGTTAAGTGGATTGGCTCTTTTCATAATACATCTATTGAATGATAAATTTTTTGAGCAAGGATATCTTGGCTATATATTTCCGTAAAGAAATTCTATCCAGTTATGTAAAAAAAATTGCGGAGAAGAATGAGGTCTTGTTTGGACTGAAAATAATACTCAATAACATCTTATTTGGTAACTTTTTTTTACGTTTTATTTCTTAAAAGAATTTATGTTTCCAAATAATAAATAGTAAGAAGGAAATAAAACTTTCGTGCAACTATAGCAATTGCATTTCCTTACATTTGCAATTTATATGAATTGTATTTTACGCTTAGAAAAAATATTCGTAACCTATTTATATGATAACATTCAAAACGAAATACTTTGCTTATTCATACTTTGAAAAAGCATTATGTACTTAAAATAATAAAGTATTTTTTCATCTCTGTATACAACAAAAAACTAAATTATTCCAAAACAGAATTTATAATTGAATAAATAGTATTTATTTAATATAGAAAAAATAATTGATTTATGTTTGTTCTTTAATTTATATGATATATTTTGCTTTCACTTAAAAAGCAAGAAACCTGGAATTATTAAAAATTACATCTATAGTATAAATGTTTTTCAACTCAATAATATGATATTTAAGAGAAACAAATAAAATGATTTGAAACTCTCTTAAGGAATTTAGTAAACATAAATACTTAAGTAAATGTAAAACAATAATGTAGAAATATAGTTTTTATAATTAAAAATTTTTAAAAACTATCACATTTTGAAAAAGAACAAAAACTTTTCAGTGTTACGTTGTATAGAATTAAGACAAGTTGTTTTATAAAATTGAAACACTAAGGATTCTAAAAATCTTCAATCGGAAATATTTTTAACAAATTATTTGATTTGCGAATCTCATTTTTTAAAGGAACAGCATATTTATACAAAGCAGAAATATTATCTAAAATTAAGAGATTTGAGTTCGAAAGAAAGGAGGGGGGGGGGAGATAAAGCTTTTGTACATGCAGACGTTAGGTTAAATTTATGTTCGAATTGTTAGTATATCCTGAAAAAGAACTAGAATCCTAGTGGTTCGAGGTCACGTAATCAAGCTGGGTATCTGCATTTAGTAAAAAAGAATATTTTCACTATAAATATTTAGATTAGACTAAAACTGATTCGCTACAGTATTTGATAAGCTCATTTTTAGTGAAAATTAATTTCGTTTTTTCACTTATTTGTACCGCAGGACATGTTTTTTTTCTATTCCAGATTTCGCAATTATATAGGAATCATTTACCACAAAGGTTAACAATTTTTTTAAGAAACAAGATGTATTTATAATGTCTTGAATTCCAGATATATTTAATCAGAAATATATTTATTTATTTATATTTATATATTTTTTCAGAAAGAAATTGCACGTGGATAACACAAAATGGTGAGTTGAGCGCAAATTATTAGATGCAAAGGACTGGCATACCTTTGATTAAAGGGGTAACTTAATCCTCGATAACTTTTTTTGTGTGACTTAATTTGAGAGAAAAATGTGATAAATCTGTGTTAATTCAAAAAACAAATTGGTTCTAAAGAATTCAAACAAGTATGACTCTAAAAGATATCATTAAAATTTGCAGAAATCAAGCTTTTTAAATGGTATTAAACATAAAAATTAAAATCAATTATAACAGCATAATGGAGTTAACTTATTTTTTCTAATACAATATATTTTTAAATAAATTAAAATAATTTATAGTTTTAAATAATTTTACGCATTATATATGAATATTTTTGCATATTTCATGCAATGTTTCCATTTATACACACAACAACAAAATTTAAATGAATATATAAGCATTTTTATCACTCAAAATTATTTTTTCCCTCAAACAAATTCAGGCAATATCGACATCCTACTAACTTATATTTATATAATTGTATATTTTCTTTATTTATTTAAAATCTGAATTTTATTCAGAAATTATTATGATAATTAATAAATATCGACAATATTAAGTCTTAATTAATCTTATTTTATTTGTAAAATATATAGTGCCAGACAGCTGATAAATACTTTATGCAATCCTAATGAATATAATTTCTTTGTATTAAATGTTCCTAAATTAAGGAAATCACTATATACTATTCAAGTTTGGGTCGATACTGTATAGCCGAATAATTTAGATGTTTTAGCAAGACTATATCTTTTAATTATTGAAAATATTCATGAGTAAGTCAATTATCTAGAGTTTATAATAATATTTATGTATTAATTAAATTCCACAAATATATTTTCAAAGTATTTGAAGTAAAGAAAAGTCTTGTCATTTTATTTCCTAAAAAAAAAACGATTTCTTTTTACTTTTTGTTTAAAATTTAATCTAATATACAATTTTATTTGTTAAATACTGCTGTCTGTGTCACCGTTTTTAAGTTTATCTAACCCCCTGGAAAAGAAGTGCTTTGTTTTGCAGACAAAGTATTCTTCCACTGCCATTTGGCCACTCTCATAATTTGTATATTTATTTCACCAAGAAAGTTCCAGCTGATCTGAACATATGTCAGATTGATCGTACAATATGCTAGCTGAGATAAAGTTCCCAAACACAAGCATGCAATTTTTATGCCTTCGTAAACGTAAGAATTTTTCTAACCACGTCTTGGTAAATTATCCACTTTTCATCTCCCTTCACCAAGTTGTCCAAAAACGGTTCACTTTTGTGACGAGCAAGTTTTGTAGAAAGTATCCATATTCTGTCTTTTAATGTTTTCCTCTTAATTTTCGTAGCAACAAAACATAGAATTTAGACACACAGCCAAGCGTTTTAATGTAGTGCAAATAAGTAGTTCAATGAACTCCAATCCTGAAGCCCACTTCTGGGTAAGTTAGCGTGGGATTTGTTCTGATCTTAAGGCGTAGCACTTCGTCAATGAAATCTGATGGCTATCCTGATCTGGGAGAAACTTTTAAAGAAAAATCCCTTAAGAAAAATTTCACAAGCAATCTTTAACAAGTTCGATCTGCTTTTTTCTCTTCCTCTTCAAACACGTCACACCAGTTCCTTTTTTTCGTCATCGTGTTATTTCTTATTTCAAAAATCAAACAACTTGCAATGCGCACTTTTTCTGCAGTCATGTGACTATAATGCAAACAAATGTGTATAAATCATCATTAATATTATAATATAACTACTTAAGGCTACACAGTACCCTACAAATTTTAATAAAACCATTTTTTGTTGCTTTTTTTGCGATTTATATCATTGGAAATCTTGGCACCAAATTTCAGATCTGATAACCAATTAGCTTTTAAGATATTTGAAGATTTCTGATCTTAGGTTTGAGGTTTCGGTTTCATTTTAAAGCATTTTCCACTTTTAACTCGAATTAATTAAATGTATTTTTGAGCACAATCAACTCTTTGAGTGTGAAATTGTAATTAATTTCAATTTTCATTAAAATGCATTCCTGCTTCATTATGTTTCAGTTTTTTTAATTCTCATAGTTATTTAATTAAGTTTAATTTCAAGGCCAATTTTTGTTTTAAAAATATTCTCTAACTTAGAAGATATATCATTGATTTTTCCCGTTGAGAAAATACCATAGCCAAAGATTTCTGAAGTTGCTATGAGAAACAATATTGCGAAGCGAAGAAATACTACTGAAAGTGACACATCTAAAAATCCTTCCCCAGCTGATACAAATATTGTACTATTTAAGTATTGAATAGAAGTATTTTGAATTCAATTATTGCAGTTAAAACTGAATATTTCCATCATGTACCGAGCTACATTAAAGTAAAGATATTGTGTTGTACTATATCCTACCATATTTTAAATTCGAGCAAAAAAAATCATACTTGCTAAAAGTGTCCCAATTTAAAACTGAAAAAAAAACTATATTTTATGTACAAACCTAGTAGTTTTTAACTTAGATTATCATATTATTAGTTTATACATAAATGCCTTGTATTTGGATACTTTTCTAAAAAAATATTAGGTTAAGATTAAGCCGAATAACATGTCGTCGTAACAAATGCAATTAATATTATGCAAAAATATGTTTTCAATTAAAAAAAATATTATTTATTAAGATCATTTATTGAATATCGGTCACTATTTTGAAACTAAAATGCCCTGCAACGGGATATTTTGATCTATTTAGAGTATTTATAAATTACTTTTGATTACATTTTATGAATACACACTGGCGGGAAAAATCCCAACACAAAGAATAAATTATTATAGAGTAATGAAATTTGGATAATGCAATTGTCTAGTCTACATTTTTAATTGATTAAATTTTCAGGATTACAGGTTAATATAAGCTCAAGAAACTGTATTTTCGTTAGTTGAAATGCATTTTCTTGAGCATTGAAACATTAATAACCAGTGTAACCTCCAGAATTTTAATTGCAAGCCTGCAAGCATACATGCATTGTTTCATACAGGTGCTGAATGTCATCTTATGGAATGGAGTTTCAGGCTTGTTGTACTTGTTGTGTCAATACTGGGACGATCAGTGAAAGCTGTAAATGATGCTGGGATTGTCTTCCAAGGATATCCCATACGTGTTAAATTGGAACTATACCTGTCGGTTTCGCAGGCCAAGATAGCATGTCAGCACTCTGTATAGCAAGTCGCGTTACAACAACGGTGAGAGGACCAGCGTTATCCTGTTGGAAAACTCCCCCTTGTATGCTGTTTGTGAATGGCAGTACTATAGGTTAAATTACCAGACTGACGTACAAATTGGCAGTCAGGTTATTTGGGATAGCCTTGAGAGGGCTCCTGTTGTAATGTCTATCATTACAACAGTTTTGCTCTTCAGATCATTACTCCACTTTTAGGTCCAGTATGTCTAAGCTGCAGGCAGTTTGGTTGCGGGCGTTTCCCTGGCTTTCTTCTGAACAACAAATGACCATCACTGGCACCAAGGCAGAACCTGCTTTCATCAGAAAACACAACAGATCTCCACTCCGTCTTCCAATGACCTCTGGTATGACACCACTGTCGTCGCAAACGGCAATGGCTTGGAATAAGTGGAATACTCACCAAAGGGCACCTGGCTCGTTGAAGTATCCCATTTCTAACACTTTCTTGTGTCTCTGTGGTACCAACTGCAGCTGAAACTTCTGCCACAGATGATGTATCACAGCCTCGGAATGTGGTCTACGTGAGGCAGTATCATCCCTTGATCACTGTTTCCAAAATCATGCACAGTGGAAACAATCCAGAAAAGTCTATCTGCAATATCTCGGACAGAAAATCCACCTTCTTGTAGCCGTATTATACGACCTTGTTCAAACTCGGTGAGTTGTTCTTCGTGGCTTCTTCGTCTTCTTAAAAGCAGTTTTGGCTAATATCTGCTCAATACGTCAAATTTCACAGACAAATATGCATACCAAATTTTGTTTATATTTCATAAGATTTTCTTCGTGTTGGAGTTTTTTTCCTTCTCAGTGTATTTCATTTTAAACCGTTAAAATACGCACATTAACACAAGTGCAAATTCAAAGCATAGCATTTCTGGCTGCTTTGTAGTGCTTAGCAAGAAGTACAAATTAGTATTAAAGGAATTATATAGTACTTGTATTAAGATAAATACTACAGTCACTTGAGAAATTGTAGGAATTTTTATTTATTTATCTATACAATATAACTATAGTTAAGTTAAACTGAAATAATAAATAATTTTAGTTGTAATATAAATATGTAAGTAATTATGAGATCTTAGAAAAATGGATTTTCATCATAAAACCTACAATAAAAATCTTCAAAAGAATTTAATTTTAACTATTCAATTTTCTGTAGACAATGGATATAAAAGTGTAACGATAAAATCTTGTTTTTTTCAATCTTTCGTTTCCAATTTATATTTCGAAGTGGAAAGTCATTTCAGAAAGTTAAAAAAATAAACTATTTATAATGTTATACATATTATATTTTCGAAATTGCTTGAAACATTTTCGATAGAAATTAATAAAAAGCATCATGTATACGATAGCTCATTTTCGTTAAGAACTAATATACAGTTTCAGACAACTCACAAACTGGCATAAAAAAAATTAATAAGAGGATTTGAAACTTTTTTTTAAATATATAGGTAAATGTAAAACAAACAAAAATAATAATTAAAACTCAATATTCTTCAAAGCTTCTATTATATTGTTATTTTAGCTTAAATAACTTTAAACAGCAGTGCAATTTTGGAAAAAAACATGTTTCTCTTAATGAGTAAAATAGATTGAAATAAGTGATTTTTTTTTCATATTTTTAAATCCTATAATGTTTTTCTAAATAAAAACAAACAAAAAAACCAATTAGCTATTCAATTTTTAAAAAATACGTTTTTAAGAGCATAAACATCAAAATAAACTAAACAATTTTTTTTCTCATTCTGGCCAAATAGAATGTCATTGAAAATAAACGTAATAAAATATTTTGTACTAAGCAGAATGAAGAGGAAACCTGTATTTTGGGATAAAACTTCTCAATTATTATTTGATTTTTACTTTCCGGATTAAAGAATCTTTTCCAGGAAGGCATTCCATTTTTATCCAAATAAAATATTATATATGTTCACCGTATTAGAGGACTTAAAATAAAAATGGAAGCAATCAAAATAAGAAAGTACGTTTAATTTTAATTGTTTTTTCTAAATTTCTCCTAAAAAAGTACACAAGAGAATTACTAAAATTTTATAAAAATTTTCCCTAGTAATTTTTTTTGCTGAATTAATTTCTGATTATCCACATAAAGTGATTCTTTTTTTCAACATTTTTTATTAAGCAATCTTAAATGTTAGAGATTTTTTCATTTTCAATTCTTTTTAACTTAAATTGCCCACATTTTTGCTAAAAAATATTTATATTTGTCCAATTTTTATGAGAGATTTAAAAGAAATTAGAATGACAATAAGTTTTTGTATGTAAATGCAACATTACTTTTAAAACTTTTATACCTAATATTGGTGAGTGGAATATTTCAATAAAAAATAAAAGGTACATATAAAATAAAACTTGAAACTACTAGTAAAATCGAGAAAATTCTCGTTATTTTAAAAATCCATTTATTAATGATAACTTAACTAATTGTCAATATATATTAAAAATTTTAAATATGTGGTTTCATAAGAATTCAATAAAGCCTGGACATTTTTGATTCTGAATTGTGCATCCCTGTAAGTAAACAGCATGTCCTTAAAACACGTTTTCAATCTCTAAATTTGTTAGGCATTATTAACCAAGCCTTTAATCTTAAGTTAAAAACTGCATCTTGTTGATTGCTAATTATCGTACTCACATAAAAGCAAAACTAGGACTATTGGTGATAAGCGTCATGATGTTCCACCATAATCAAATGATATGTATGATCATTTCAAAATTTTTCCCCTTCAAAATTTAAACTCTAAACTTAAGTGAAGACTTAGTGATATTCGACCGGATTCAACATGCATCAGCCACGCTATACGTCATATATGTATGTAATGACTTCTAATTCTCCTTAACTGTACCCCGTGAAATTATTTTCTAGTTCTTTCGTCTCTGACTGTTATAATCTTAATCTAATTGTACGACCGCGTAATCTTAATCTTAATCTAATTGCTCCCGCTCATTTGCAGCCAATCACGACTCCTGTTATAAAAGAGTCGTACGACCTTCACCGCCACTATAAAAGCTCTGAACACACGGTTACGCGCGCTTCTTAGAAACAACAAAACACAAGTCCGACAGGTGAAGACCGGCGCACGCGCCCAGAACACCACACCACCACAACAACTGTACTCAGGTGCAGTTAAAAAGAACACTCAACACGAATCAATCGACTCAGCAAGTTTATTGGCTAAATGGCCAGATGATGACGCAGTGGGTACAAATGCTGTCCATACTGCAATCTAAAATTTAAATTATCAAAATTATTACACTCTCAAGTCTTTTTCTTTTTGTAGTCTATTTACTTGTGCATTAATTTCTACATATCTCATATTTAATTATTTTTACATTACAACCAACTGCTCTTGCGTCTGTACGGACTCTGTAGTGATCTCGCTACCGCCGCTCATGTTGATTGTCTCCTTTTGTTGTTTGGCGATCGTTTTCCTTCCTTGCGCTTCTCCAGATTTTTCCCTGTTCGTCTGCCTAGTGCGGACACCTGGGTGACATTCCTCCGCCCCCACGCGGGGCTCCGTGATTTACTACTTCTTTCATGGTTTTTTTATATTTCCCTTTAAACTGGTAAAGCGCTTCGCGCTGTAAACCCGACAAGCATTTAATTTAGCTAACGCGCGCTTCTTCGCTTTTTGTCATCATGTAGTCTGCCGCATCTAGTGTTTGTGTGTGTCTATTTGTGATTACGTACATCTATGTGTCGTCCTTGTCTTGTGTAAATGTTTTCAAGATGTATAATAAAAAGTTTAATTAACCACAAGAATGCCACTGCAAGCTCCATTCAAAAAATCCATCATTACTACATCGACGTATTACAGAAGCCGGCAGGACAGTTTCCTGTGCGGGAAAGAAGCCACTTGCCACGCCCTGAAGTCAAAATTCTACAATAGAAATGTGAACGAGTCGAGTCCTCGAAAGGGTATTCCCCTTTTCGCCTGATAACAAGTACGGGGAAATTCCCGCAACTTCTGTGCTTCAGTTCCATTCCTCAAATTTGGTGTACAAAAAATGGCCATCATCGATCTGTTTCTTTTTCAAATTTTAAGATAATTAATAATGCATATTTTCTGTTGTTTTATTTCACTTTAAATTTATTTTAAGTATTATTTATTTGGCATATTTTTAATAGCATTGCAATGCTTGTTTTAAGTTTGATAAAACAATATTTATTTAAGTAAGAAATTTAAGTTTTTTTTTCATGTTTGATATTTGAATATTGATTATGACTAATATTAGTAATTGCAAAATTTTGATTTGTGTTGAAAATTTTTCATACTTGATTTTGAACATTGATTATTAGTAACTGCAAATTTTTTATTTGTGTTGATTTTAATTTTATATTTTTGGTATTTTTATTTTGTACTTCAAAATTTTTAAGAATTATTTAAAATTTTAATTTTTATATGATTCTCAGATCGGGCTTTAAAATGGAAACTAATAATCAACCCAATTTAGCTGTAAATAATAATACAAATCAAATTCCCAGTGAACCCTTTTTAATTGCATTTGACCCCGAAAATGGAATGAGAATAGAAGCGTGGTTAGTGTATTTTAATAATGCATGCAAAATTAGTAATAAAGACAATGATTGGAAAATGCTTAATATCTCTAAATACCTTATAGGTTCTGCTCTAACCCATTATATTAATTCTTGCCTTAATATTTCTAATTTTGATGATCTGTGTAATATCCTTATTGAAAATTTCTTAAAACCTAACATAGTAAATTTGTCAGATTTCTCTCAACACCAGCTAAGAAATAATTTAGATCAATATTTTCACCAGAAACTAAATTGTGGTAGACAATTAGGTCTATCTCCCCAACTCATTTTGGAAGGACTGACTGATGGAAAATGCCCACCAATATTAAACAATTAATGACCATTAACCCTCCCACCTCACCTACAGAATGGCTCAAGGTAGCTACTACCCGCCTAATGAAAACACAAGCAACTAAACCAGAACCAAATAGTTATAGACCAACACAAAATGCTTGCAGACCTCCAAGTAACTCTTTTAGACCGAATTTTCAAAATTTTAACAGAATGCGTCTCCAACATCTCCCAAATCATCAGGCTCACAATTTTGTTAATCGAGGATTTAGACCCAACCACCACACACATTTTCAAAATGGAATCCCACCAACACCATGTAGTTTTTGTACTCGACAAGGCATTCTCAATGCTTACCATTGGAAGCAGCAATGTCCATTTAATCAAACCGAATTAAGACAAACCCCATATAATTGTGACTCATCGTTGGCTACTGACACTGCTTCTCAGAGCTCGGGGAACCCTGTTAGTAATCAACAAATCCCAAACCAGAGACAACAACCTTCTACTGAGGCCCCTGGCCCAGCATATTTACAATTAAAAGTGTCCGGACACGTCTCACCATTGCCAAGCCTAGCTAACTTGGACAATTTACCTTTTACAGGAAAAAATAATGTAAATATTGTTATTGACACTGGATCCACCTTATCTTTAATTTCTGCAGATATTGTAAATAAACTTAAACTAACAAAACAAAGAACTAGGCCTATATATATTAATCAAGTCGATGGCAATTTTCAATTAAATCAACTGTGCAAAACTTTCCTAAGAATAGGACAAATTGAACGAAATATAAATCTGTATATTATTAATAGTAGTTTACCTTATATTATCCTAGGACTACCAGAGTGTAGCCAATATAAATTTATGATTGATTGTGAATATAACCAATTATTATTATTTATTAGTTTTTTATTATTTATTAGTTTTTAGTTTATTATTATTATTAACAATTATTAGTTTTATTATTATTTACATGGTAAAAAAATTCATAATCCACACTAATCATGCTGCTCTTGTTTGGCTTAAAAATGTGAAAATTTTAAGGGGTAGGTTATTTCGTTGGTCTTTAAAATTAAGCATGTTTGATTATGAAGTAAAAATATTTAAAGGGGACTAATAATGTTGAAGCTGACATGTTGTCGAGACATCCTATTGCTCAATATATCCAGCACTCTGTACATTTACTTGAATTAGATGAGATAAAAACATATCAAAATTTAGACAATGTAAATGGTCCTAAATATAAGAAAGTTGATGATGTCATTGTCCTTAAAAAGAAAAGTCTGTTTAAAATTGTTGTACCTTTTTCATTAAGAAGAAAAATTTTGCAAAATGCTCATGAACAATTTGGACACCCAGGTACGCAAAAAAAGATAAATTTAATTACTCCTCAATACTACTGGCCTCATATTAACTTAGATATTTCAAAAT